>LOEQ01016230.1:0-12331 GCA_001685075.1 Bramus lutescens | reverse complement strand
ATTTTTTCTACTTCTTCTGGATTAGGGTGTTCAAGTCTTCCTATTGTATGTTCAATGGACTCTGGTGTTATGTTGTTTTTCAGATTGTTGGAGGAATTCTTGTATTGGCATCTTCCCATCTCTTCCTCCAAATGCCCTCCAGAAGGACTGATCATCTGGAACAGGATCTAGGTCGCTAGCTGGCCAGAGATTTTGCATACAGAAGGGCATGCTTGCTTGGTGCAGGCTCAGAGGGATGAAGAAACTCCCTCCCTCTAGAAGCACAGATCTTCTGGTACAGGTTCAGGGCCACTTGCTAGCCAGGGACCTTGTGGACTAAACGGTGCCTTTGCTGGTTGCAGGCTCAGTGGGCCAAAGAAACTCCCGCAGCAATTGCCCTCACCACTTTGACCCCAGGCCCCAGCCTGGAAGCAGGCTGAGTTGGGGAATCCTTTGACCCACCGATGGAGAGGGCTGATGATAATCTTGATAATTTACTCAGACTCTCTTTGCCCCTAGAGCTTCTATTTGTAAAATGCTCAACATAGTTTCTGCTGTATAGAATTCTTATGAATATTAAATAAGACAATATAAGAAAACATTAATGTCAGTATTATAATTACTGTTAAGCTGTTATGATTAATACTAGATGTTAATGGATTAATTGAAAAAATTGGTAAAGGGTTATATGAAAAAGGGAAGCCACAGGTGAAAATTAAGCAAAGTTTTGTAATATAAGTGGTTGTGAAACTTAGAAGTAGAGATCAATTCATGAAAACACATAACCATTCTTTCTCTCACTGCTTTAAGAATAAACAGGCATATGAATGCTTTTTGCTAGGCTCTTTTTCTTCTGATTTCTTATTTTCTCCAATATATTTTAAATGTGTCAACGAGTTTTAAAAGTAATTCATTTTGAAATAAAGTATCGAGGAAAATTCATTTCAAAGCATTTTCTTATCATATTAAGATGAAACATTTTTAAAAGATTAGAAAAAAGTGTATTTATTTATTTTTTAAATGTATGAGTATTTTGACTTTAAGCACGTATGCATAACATACAGTGCCTCGTGCCCTTGGAGAACAAAAGTGGGTATCTGATACGCTGCAAATGGAATTACAGATAGTTCTGAGATGCCTTGGGTTGCTAGGAATAGAACCTGAGTCCTCTAGAACAGGAACCATGGCTGTTAAACACTGAACAATCTCTCTAGCCCACAAAGTACTGTTTATTAAACCTTTATAGTTATGTAAGCACATAACATATCCACAGTGACTTTCTGTATAGTGACAAACTTTTGCTTTACTAGTATAAAAGGCAAAGTGTTCATATTTTATGAATGGTAACTGATATGAATACCATTCAAGTGAGAAAAGTTGAAGTCCAAAATATAAATAATAAGCACTGAGTCTTTGAATATTAGTTTTTAAAAATCAATATTTAATATAAAATTATATTCCTTTTAATTATTAAAATGCTTATTTTCTTATCTAGAAAAGATAATGAGTCCAAGACTATAATTTTTATTAACTCATCAAGCAAAGAGAGAGCATTGATAGAGTATTTGTTCTGTTCCAAACATACTTCCAGAAAGTATTTGTACAGTTAAAGACAAGACAAAATAACTATCTTCAAATTAATATTATAGTGAAATACATAAAAATTATGCATGTACCTAAATGAATATATTAACCATAGAGTAAGATTATATGCTTAAAATGAGATGGACAGGGTTCTTTAATGAATATGTTTAGGGACAAGTGGGGACATTTTCTAAAAATGACAAGAAAGCTTTATATAGGTATACTGTATTTGAACTGAGACAAAAAATTGCAAATGTGGTCATAAAGATCTAAGAATGTGTCATCCATCTAGAGAAAAACAGAACTTATTCTTTTTTTGTTTAATTTGGAAAAACGTTGCCTATTATAAATAAAATCATATTTTGACTATTTAATATGATTTTCTATTTTTATTTTAAATTCTAATGATACTTCTCTCAATTTTACATAAAATGTCTTAAAATCTATAATTCATACGTATAAAATTGCAGTGAATGATACTGAAGATGTGTTTAGTAATTAAAATAGACCCATATCACCCACCTAGGTTGAAAACAATAGTTAAAAATCTCCCAACTAAAATGAAAATTCAGGAACAAGATGTATTCAGAGCTTAATTCCACTAATCTTCAAAGAGTTAATACCAATATTCCTCAAATTATTCCATAAAATAGAAACTGATGAAACATTTCCAAATTGTTTGTATGAAGTCAGAATCACACTCATTCCAAAATTGAATGAAGATTCAACAATAGAAAAAAATAATTATAGTCCAAAATTTTTAAAATACTTTCAAACTAAATTTGAGAATAATCTGAAGGATAATTTCTCATTATTAATTCTTCTTGATGTTTCCTTGAAATATAACTTTAATACATTTAGTAAAATTGATCTGCATTCTTTCAAGTATCTAATATTTTGCTGGTCTCAGGATTCTTAATATTAATTTTATTTCTCATTCTCTATTACATATTTTGGCAGCCCATTTATACTTGTATACTTGACATTAATAGTGATTTTATTATTTACATGTGCAATTGTTTTAATATTACATAAATTATATTTCAGGGATCCTCAATTTTAGTGAACTTCATTTTCTCTGATTGCAGAATAGTACTTGGCTCTGCATCTCATGCTGGGGCTCTAAGTTATTATTTCTATTGTTATCTGCTTCATTTCTTTCCCACCCATTCTAGGCTACTTGAAGCCTAACTATACCTCCACTTTTACCAGGACTTCAGATCCCAACCCCTTTGTGTACTTTTTAAGTTTCTAGCAAATATCACCTTTGTTCAACAAAGCTATTTAAATTTTCTTTTCCTGCATTCATACTGATAAACAGCATGCAAATTATCAATAATAATATTCTCCGATCAATGCTGGTCTTACAATATTGAACTAAAAATAGACTGACTGCTTCTGTAACTGAGATACAGTATCTGCCTTCTGGAATAGATTGAAATTAATTCATCTATTTATCACTTTTTATAATATTTGCCTTCCTAGGGGAGATGTTTTTACTGTGACTGATCATTTGAAATAATTTATAGGGCTATTTGTTTTAATGAGTTATGGCACTGAAAATTGATCCCAAGTGTTGCTGTCCATGGGGCCTTCTTTTCTTCTTTCTTTTGATTATACTGTAAAATAATAATACTCCAGTTACTGAGCCCCTTTAAGGGAAAATCCGTTTGCTCTTTTCTTTTCAAAGGATCCTAACTGTTTCTTTAGAAAGATCAGAAGTTTCCTCAAGCTATTGATTCTGCCTCTTTATTTATCAGTCTTATCATTTTATTATTTTTTCTCCCACCTTAAAACTAGGTACATAATGTATGGAACTCAAAAAAATAAAACTGCAGGACATCATCAGGAGCAATAATGGCAATCTCCTGACTTCAAACCAGAAATCCTAGCACAAAATAAATATTCAATCTACAAATAATAGTTAATTCCACACTAGATAAAACTGGAAGCTTAACACTTCTTGATCTTTTAACCAGGTTATTACCATATTCTAAATGCTTACCCATTGTGACCATATCTCTTCAAACAGGAATGGAGGACAAATAGAACTTAATCATTATTCAAGGCAGAACACTGCAGTGTCCTTAGGTTTTCCACAGGAACAAAAGGAGGCATAGGAATTGATAGTAGGGAAATGGTAGCTTCAAAACCATTCTGAGAAAATGGGAAGTTAGACAAAATGCAGAAATAAACAGTATCTGGAGTATGAAACTTTAAGGGGAAAAATCAAACATAAAATTACCTAGAATTTCAAAATTGTAATTCCAAATACTGGGTTCTGTGTAGCTGTATTTATTACAGCCTTATAAAACCAAAATATTTTCAGCAACTTAAAAGCCAGTAGAAGAAATTTTTTTCAATTTTTCATTGTCCACTGATACCAGCATCCACATGCTATTGTGCTTGCTTTCGTTATATAACAGCAGTAACAACCGCAGCAAAACAGCTTCTTATGCCTAAAGTCAGTAACTCTACCAGAGAAACAAAGTCATTCATTTCCTGACTTCCAATTGAATGTACTATATAAACTATAGCATATTTCCTTTACTTTCAATTTAATAATGTAACATCTGTTTGAATTTATCTTCTTTATCTATTCTCCAATGTCAAACACATGAACAGTGTTTGGAACACTAGCTCGCCATAGAATTTCATCATCCAAATACTTAATTCTACTTAAAACCAGTGCAGTCTGAATTACTGTTAAATTGTTTTACTGAAAATTGTTTCATAAAATTTCTTTTGGAATTGTTCATGTTAGTGGGCTAATGAGCAGTTAAAGACTCATACATGAGAAAATACACAACAGAGTATCTACCTAAAAACAGTGCCATGAAAAAATATAAAAATCTTTTACCACACTTAAAAGTAATTTTCTCCTATTGTGAGGGACAAGGTCCTATGGAAAGTATTAATTTCGTTATCCTGGAAAAATGCTATAGGATTTGCTTACGAACTGTTAATTCTGGAGAATGTCTAGGAAAGATCAAAAGGAAGCAGGTATGTGTAGGACGAGTCTTCCATTTAGAATGCAAGAGTGACTGCTGTGGAGCAAACAGGAAAGAATTTGACAAATTTTGACAAATTCTGAGACAGGATTAGTCATTAGAAGATTACAGCGTCAAGCAAAAGGGGTCTAACTCTCGTTTCTCTATCATGTGTCATCATTGGCTAGAAACCTTCCAGGGTTTTGCAAATAAGCTCAGAATTTATGAAACTTAGGGGTCCTTAGTAAATGGTGCTCTCTAAAGCATGTTCTCTTAAAAGAATCTGAACAGTCTGTACTGTACAAATGTAAACATCCATGCCATTATTAGCAGAAACTGTTCTACCATTTCCTTGAATTTCCTTTATGAAGACACATTTAGAGTAAGAAATTTAATGGAACAAACTAGCACTCTTATTATAGTTGATCCCTGTGGAGACCTGACACTGTTTCCTTTCTTACTAATTTAAATTGCTCTTCAATTTAAGCATAAATTTAAAAAGCATTGTGGATATTTCCAATGACATGACTCCAAACTCCATGCTTGAAATTTCTGAGTTCTTGGTAATAATATCATTTTCATGTAGGGGCTAGTGCATGTGTCCAGTTGCAGCTACAAGAGGACACTAAGAGGAATTCCTTGGAATCACTTGGAACCACACACAATTCTCCCTGTCCGTACTGTACAGCAGTACTCATCCTTCCCTCTACTTTTTATCATGGAAAATTAGTCCTTTCAAAATTAACAGTTCATCTTTTGGCTTTCTGAACACAAACCATCCTTGTTCTAGATAAAACCTTATTAGCAGACAACAATGTTACAGCCACTTCACTGCTTCTTTCTCTTCTTCAAATTCACAAACATAGAAACAGAAATCTCTGAGAATGAAACAAAGACCACCTTTGTTTTAACTCCTTGGTTCATACTCAGCTACTACTACTACAAAGGAAACAAATGTCTCACAGTTGATACCTGCTTAATGTTTTCTTTTTTTTCTGAAACTGTATTGGTGAATTTAAGCTGTCACAAGAAAATATAATAAACTGAATTAAAAATATAATTGAATTTATCAAAGTAAAACCCTGAGGTTAGAGTGACATTGTAATCATTTTCTTTACAAAGGCCCATTTTTGTTTGCTTGTTTTGCATTAACATCAGGAGAAAATTCTTGTCCTTAGTTTCTTTATAAGGGATCAATTCCCACCGTGATCCCTCTACATTCTCAACTTTACATAACGTTAATTACATTTTTCAAGATCCCACTTCTGAAAACTCTCACAGTGCATATTCATGTTTCAGTTTATGAATCTTGGAAAAACAAAAAAAAATTGTATCAAATATTTTATAAATTCCACAATTCTAAATTTTCTAATATAAAACATGTTCTCCAAAAATTTATTGAATAAACACTAGCTACCCAAGTGTAGCAGAAAGGCCATACTGAAAAAAAATCATTCATTTCTGACATTAATTAGGAAGTTAGAAATTTCCTTACTAGCATAAGTTAAGGCTTCAGGTCTCTAAGACTGATCTTACTTAAGATGTATTTCAAAAAGTCTTGAGAGTCTACTTGAACTTATGAAAAACAGGTTGCAAAATCAAGGATCTTTATATGTCATCATCACTATTTATAATATACTTGAATAATTTAAAGAACTTTAACTGCTAAATATACTCTTTTAAAGAATATAAATAAGGAACAGCTAAAAACCATTCATAATGAAGGTATGGAAGGAAGAAGATGAGACATTAGAGATATCTCATGCCCTTGTGAGCTTTCACATTCTCCAAAGCTATAACCAATCTAGAATAATCTTGAATGACACTGTTTAAAATATTTAATGAAATTTATTGATGTCGACTTGATTGATTAAATCATTAGTCATTGGTGAATGAACTCAAACCAGTAGTCCTTTTCAGCCCCCTGGAGGTATTAGATTGCTTTTGAAAGCTCCAACACTTTAATCAAATATTTGGTTTCCCTGGAAGCTAAATCCCGTTCTGAAGCTGTTTAAGGACCATCAAGAATCACTTTCTCAGCATAAATTTAGTTATCGTAGAAAAAAGAACTTGTTATAAATAATGAAAGTGACTTCTGCCACTCAGGAGATTATAAGAGCTCGAAGTTCTCTGCATCAAGAACTACAAACAACTACTAAACATAAGCACTTTGCATAATACTATCAACCTTCTGGCTTTTAAACAGATATTTTGGGATTGTCAGTCCTAAATGGAATTCTTCCATCAAATTTCTCCTCTCAAAATGTAGGGAATCCTGTGCAAGAGGAGGTAGGAGAAGTAGAAGAGACAGAAGGGATAGAAGACACCCGGAAACCAAGGTCCTCTAAAAGACAACCGAGCAAAGCTCATATGCACTCATAGAGACTGAAGCAGCAAGCACAGGCCTGTATGGGTCTGCAGCTGGTCCACACTTTCAATGTGTTGAGTATATGAAAAAGCAGGTCTCTGATTCTTATGCCTCTTCTTGGGATCTTTTCCTTTGGTGGGTTTGCCTTGTCCAACTTCAATGTGATAGTTTTCATCTTATTATATTTTATTTTGTTATGTTTGGTAACTATATCTTAGAAGTCTATTCTTTTTTAATGAGAGATAAAAAAGGGAATGGATGCAGATGTGAAGGGATGTGGGTAGGATCTGGGCAGAATAGAGGGAGGGGGAACTGAAATTATGACATATTGTTTGACAAAAGAATCTATTTTCAATAAAAGGGGAAATATCAAAATGTTGAATCTGTTCATCATCATATTGAATGAAAATACTTTGTTTAGAAAAGGAGTCTGTGTTGTGCAATTTACTTTTATGATACCAGGTTCCTAATGCTGAAACTACCTCTGTAATGTATGTATGCACCCTACGAGGGATCCATTATAATTGAACTAAGGGTTTCTGTGTGCCATTTTCAAGTTCTTAAACGAATACATTTCCCCTGTCACATAAATAATTTGTTCATTTCTTTAGTTCAGTTCCTATTCAAGTTAAATTTCTTTCAGGACACAGCAAATGTGTTGCTTTTAAATGTATGTATACATTTAATCTAAAATACAGTTTTTCCAAATGAAGTGCATGCATGGCCTTCTCACTGAAGAACTTTTAAATTTCATCACAAACAATTGGCAGCATGGTTGAAAATTTCCTTTGGATACCATCCCTGGTTTGAACACTTGTTTATTCCCTGGTTTGTTTTAGCATTGTGTCTTGTCAAGAAAAAAATATTTCAAGTGTTATGGCGAATATGGCAAACAATTTCCACACTAAAATACTAGCTGCTTGAGAATTATTATGTAATTTTAGCAACATTTTCTCCCATAGTTTCTGATGGAATTGGATATAGAAACAGAAGTTTATTGATTGTTTAGATATTATTACTTATCTTCATTTTGATTATGAACATACCCTAAAACATCATATATGTTAGTCTTTAACAGAATTCTTTACTTCTTTTTTAAGCAAATCATATTCCCATTACCAGTTACATGTCTGTATTGGATCGTTAATATGTTGACATCCATAGATCACTGTTATGATATAGCACATACTTTGATGTGAAATAATGAGACTCAGCAGTTTATTTCTGTAATTTATTTTGTTCTATTCTATAACACCGTAAAACTGCAAACACACAAGCACACACATATCTATCTATCTATCTATCTATCTATCTATCTATCTATCTATCTATCTCAGTTGTTAGGTTTATCCTGACCCATTTGTAATCTTGTGTTAATGTGACTTGACAATTAGCTATAAAAACTTCCATTCTGAATCTTCAGTTTATGTCTGTGTTATTGGCATAAAACATTTCTTATTGATATTCCTTATTTCATAGTGTGCAAGAGGAACACCATTGTATGCAATTTATCTCTGCAGTAGTATATTAGTTCTGTCTCTATATTTACTCATTTCATAGATCCTCACAGTCAGTTTAAGGAAGTACAATAAAATATCTACTTATTATTTCCTGTCAATTTGCAAATTCAAAATGGGATTCTTCTGCTGGGCATTATCATGTCTTATTTTAATTCAGCTTTTAAAGTCCCATAATTTCCCCCACGGTTATGCTTGGGAAAAAGCATACCTTTGATAAGACATGTCATTCACTGCCCTTCTGTCTTTTCATATGGCTAGACCGTTGGCCACTGCCCATGAGTCAGTAAAACCTGAAACAATGTGGCAAGTAGCATGAAATTCAGATCACCAAGCTGATGTGTTTTCTCTCTCTCTCTCTCTCTTTTTTTTAAATCAGGATAGTGTCCTGCCAAATGGGATATTTGTTCATCCTGGAATTTCTGTTTGTGAACAAAGTATTTTTTGAAGAACTCTGTTCATAGGGTCTTGTCTAGGTAGTGATCACTGTTCATAAAACTTTGTTAAGGTGATGATAGACAAAAGTGCATCTTGATGTTTCAGAATCAGTTCCACAGCAAAGTCTACTAGCTCCATATGTTGAGTACCTCTTTTCATCCCGTCAGTAGCACTACTTTGCAAAAATATATATAATTTCAATTATACCATAAAAATTTTCTGGAAATTGCCTCCTTACTTAGATGATTTTCAAGCATCACTCAAGATATCACTGGAATTTCAGATTTTGAAGTAATTTCTAACTAACTTTAAACTTAAGTACAATAATTTCAATTAATATTCCCATTAAGTGAATAATTATTTCTCAGAAGGGAATGCTATGACCCAGTGTTTCACCACTCATTGCTGTGAGGTTCTCTCACAAATTGTATTATAACATCAAATTTATATCTGCTTATGTACAAATAATTTATCTATGCAAATAGTATGGATAATATAATGTTATTTGTAATTTCAAGCTAACAATTTAAAATTGTTTGAATCAGGAATGTGTATGTCCTTAATTATTAAGTATCATTAATGTTTTCTAATGATATATAGTCTACATTCCTACATAATATTTAAACAAAAGAGATATAACTATTACTTTACATAAAATTATTCCAATAATTTTTTAGTTGTTCAGTTAAATTATGTCAGCTGTTGTACTCTAAAGGGCTCCTTTAGAACCATATAAAAATTTTAGTTAGATGAAAGTACTATCAAAATTATAAAAATAAGAAAAAAGGACAGGAATTTGTAAGATAGCAAGGAAGGTGGTACATATGGGACAAATTATTGGGAGGAAATGTGAGGCAGAGATAACATAATTATATTTTAATCACCTAAAATGAAACTAAATATTTTAAAAATTGTTGCTCTGTGAGTTAAACCATCTCTTCCCATATAAACTTCAGGTAAAGCAAATTGGACATCTCTTATCAGAATAGTGTTCCACCAAAGGGGATATTTGTTCATCTCAGAATTTCTGTTTGTGAACAAAACATCGCTTTATTGAAGAACTCTGTTCATAGGGTCTTGTCTAGGTAGTGATCACTGTTCTATGAACAGTGATTTATGAATGTTTTTGAAGATTTTTGCAAACTTTTAATTTACAAGCAAACTTCCATTGTAATTCTATGAATCATTTCAATTCTATATTCTGTTAGTTCATTTTAAAGTATATTGGATGTTATACAATATATTAAACATGATGTAATATAATATCATATTAGAATCCACAATTTTTTTCTTTTTCAACCATTAACCATTATAAATATTGATGTTCATAAATCAAGAGATAGTATCATTATAGATTTTAATATTTTTACTCATTATCCTTATTTTGTTTCTGTCAGTACCGAGATCTACATATTTTCTTTTAGGAATTCTCTGTCTCTTACCTCTCTTTTCCCTCTCTCATTTTTGTCTACTCTCTTCTTTCTTGTCTCCAGAATTCTCAACAGAATAACCCCTTTATATACCTCAGCATTTAATAAACCACCAATTGAATATTTTAGTGTCTGTTATAATAATCGACACAATGACTTTCTTGTCATCATTTCCTAAACAATACACTATAGCAACTGTTTACTTGATATTTAAATTCTCTTGAATATTGTAAATGAGATTGTTTAAAGTATAAAGACTCCTGCTTGTAGGTTATATGCAAATACTATATAATTTTCTATAAGGGAATTGCCCATCTGGCAGATGTAATATCCTGAAATTGTAACAAATCCTTAATGGATAACAAGGGATGATTGTATAATCAAGGTATCCTAGTTTTTTCTTTCTTTTTCCCAAAATTGCAGTAAATGAAACAGTTTTATTTAGAACACATTAGTACTGGGGCACCAGAAAAGATTTCTGTCTTTCCACCAACTTTGACTAACAGTTTTTCAAGAAATCTTTCCTATCTAACCTTCAATCTTTTAAAGTTTGTTTCCTTTCTTTTTTTGTAATTTTTTAGATGAAAACAATGTCTTTATATCATATTCATCCCTGAATTTCCCCCTCCATCTCCTCATAGATCCCTTTCACATACCCTTTAATTCACACTGAGGAGAAAACTGTCAATTGACTTAGAGAATTCTCCAAAGGTATATGTTGCCCCTCTTTCAATGGATGGAGTCCTATACCTATGTACATATAGATAGAACTAAATAGACTCAGTGGGCTGTAATAAAGTCCATTTATAAGTGTCAAACTTCTCTTTGTATGTCTCTGTTTCTCTATGTCTATCTCTGTCTCTCATAAATAAAATGGATTAATACATTCTACAATACCTATAAAAGGAATCAAAGGGCAAATCCAGTAGGCTTCTAAGAATGTTCAGTTTTACATTTTTAAGATTGTGTGATGTACCCATGTAGTTCTTCTTACCCATAGAACCTAACATAGCCTGGATAATAGTCATATTCAGTGAATTAGTAGCCTCGTTGTAGTAAATCAAGTTTTACTGGGTTTTACACTTGATTCCATTTGACATTTAGAGTGGGAGTCAGTACCGTCCTCAAGATAAACTTTATAATGACATAGTATATAAGACCAACTGTTCCCTTATGAAAAACCTGCTGTATTTGTTTAAAAGAGCTGTCATAAAATAACACAGAACAATGCAAGTTCACTATGTCACATATCTTGAAGCTGCATGTTTAATATCAATATTCCATCAGAGTTGGAGGTTTTTTAGATCTCCTATCATTTCACAGAAATAGATTCTTCAATATTCCTATTTGTGGTCTTTATTGAATGTGTGTACGCCTTTCAGGTATCACAGCGTGCCTGAAAGCTTTTGTTTCCTAATGCATGTTTATTAGGTGGGGACCTACCATATGACCTCATTTAACCCTAATTATCTACTTAATCAGTCCGTCATCAAAAATAATTAATCACTATCTGAGGTACTGTAGGTTATGGCTCCAACACCATGAATTTGAGAGGAATATAATTTTGTCATTGTATTATATCCCTGAAGCTTCTAAATTTGTATTTTAACCACCAGAAAACTATATTTGTTCCCATAACAATAACAAAAATTATTTTTAATTAAAATTTTGTGGATTTTTTGTGAGATTTTAATACATTTTTAAAATGATAAATTAGAATATCTACCCCTGTTTTCCTTCTTCATATTTCCCTATATCCCACCAACATGCCCTCTATCAATTTCACTTCTTCAGTATTCCTTTTTAATATCTGGCTAAGTCAAATTAGTGTTGCACACATATACATATGTGGAGACCATACACATGAAGCCTATAAGTGGGAACATCTTCAAGAAAGGATGTTTCTTCAAGTTCCACCAATTATCTACTGCCAAAATCTTGACACATTCACACAAAAACCAAAACTTGCCTTTCTCCTGATGTAGGAGGGTCATCTGTCTATGTGTTACTTTCATTGGTTAATAA
>LOEQ01016229.1:0-13692 GCA_001685075.1 Bramus lutescens | reverse complement strand
CTGGCCTATCAAAAGGTCAAGGCAGTTTCTTTATTAACCAATGAAAGTAACGCATAGTCAGATGACCCTCCTACATCGAAGATGTAAAAGTTAGCCATAAGAAGTTAGAGCTAATAGGCCAAGCAGTGATTTAATTAATACAATTTCTGTGTGGTCATTTTGGGAATCTGGGCAGCCAGGAAATGAACAAGTGGCCTCCTACAACAGCTCTAGACTATTTTGAAATGATTTGTTATGCAGCACAATGAAATAGAAGAAGCTTGCAGATCTAAAGAATTGGGTTAAGAATTAGAAACAGGAACATGAGTTCACTAGTGTAGGTATATACACTAAAGAATTAGAAGCAAGGCACTTATCCTTAAGTAATACAATCTGATAGAGGACAGTAAAGACTTACAGCACATGAGGAGAGTTGCGTGTGATGTCCCTGTTAATACCCCAAAGGGAAAGTGTTCCAATTTAAGGTCATCTTGGACTACTTAGAGAGAATATCTGTGGGGAAAAGAGGAAGGGAATAGAAGAGAAGGGAAGGGAGGAGAGAGAATGGGAGGGGAGTTAACAGATAAGGGAGCATTTTATCTAAAGTTGAGATCAGAATGCATTCTAAAATGATATCCTTTACTTTTTTTCTCAACTGAAAAATCAATAATGTGAAAGAATTGTTTAGGAGAAAAACAAAACCCAGTGACATGATAGGAGCAAAGGCCCAGAGCAAAGGCTACGCATAGAAGATTTTGACCCATATATAAAACATGCAACCAAGAGTGTTATCTTTTAAAAATAGAAGTTAAAAAAAAGAAGCCACATTTTAAAAAGACTTCTGAAATGGTTTAAGGAGTTTTTTCTTTTTATCTTGGGAAAATAGGAACCTATCAAATAATTATGTGGTATAACATAGATATGTATCAAAATATTGTACTAAATGATCATATTTGCATTTTAATAAAAGGTCTGTCAATAACAGGATAATAGTGAAAGAAATCGGAATCAAGAAAGCTGTGGTGGAGACTGGTATAAATATTAGATGAGATGTGATGAGGCATGGCTTGAAACAGTGACTTAAAAGACAAAGATTATATACCAAAATTTAGAATCTAAACAATTTCAGACTGATTCAATCAGACAGAAGCTGTGGGGAAGTGTGCAACCCACAGCTGTCACACCTTTTCTAAAGGGTGCACAGCAGCAAGTCTAGCACACATCATGTGTGTGATGTTCTGCAAAGCAGTAGACGATGCTGGCCACAGGGTCCTTGAGGGCTATATGGTCCTGTACAGGATTGTTTTATCTCCAGAGAGTAATGTATTATATACAGAACTCACAAAAATGTTAAAGGAGAAATGGGTTTTAGGAAAAGCTATTCAAGCCATATTTAAATAATTAAATTTAAGGTGTTTCTGAGTACCTCTTTGTAGTAGATATGCTGATCTAGAGGAAACTGATTTTGATAGCCATCTAATGTTTGAGAATGTTTGGACTTTATGTGTATTCTGTGATCATTCAAATATATTTTTAAATATTTATTTATTATGTATACAATAGTCTGTCCATTTGTGTATGTCTGCAGGCCAGAAGAGGGCACCGGACCTTATTACAGATGGTTGTGAGACAACATGTGGTTGCCGGGAATTGAACTCGGGACCTTTGGAAGAGCAGGCAACGCTCTTAACCACTGAGCCATCTCTCCAGCCCCATTCAAATATATTTTACAACTGTGGTAAAGCGATAAATAGGTGAGGTTTTAGTCAAGAGATGCATACAAAGTTGAATAGGTAGACATAAACCAATACATTACCAAAAAACACAATGTACAAAATAAGCAAGGAAAATATTGGGGTTGTGCAGAAGAAGATGAGGTGAAGGAAAAGCGTAGTAGGGGTAAGTCATAGACTGCGGTGCTATAGGAATCGAAAGACAGAGAGTGTACTGACTATTTATCCAGAAGACCCAAATTCTAGTTCCAGCATCCAGATGGGACTAGATGACCATAACCACCACCTGCAACTCTGGTTCTAAAGGATCCAACACCTTCTTCTGCTTTCTAGACACAACATGCACATATGGTGCATAGACATACATGTAGGCAAAGTACCCATACACATAACATAAAAATAAATGCAACTGTAAAAAGATAAATGTGTGGGTCAGGCAGTTTTGGGGCATGCCTTTATTCCCAGCACTCAGAAGGGAGAGGTAGGTGGATCTCTGTGAGTTCGAGGCCAGCCTAGTCTACAAGAGCTAGTTTCAGGACAGGTACCAAAGCTACAGAGAAACCCTGTCTCGAAAAAGTAAAAGAAAAAAAGAGAGATAAGTGTGCTTCAAAAAGCAAAGGGTAACTTTTACTTACAACAACAAAAATAAGGTTATATGAGGTAAGGACAAAACTATATCCTTGAAACTATCATTAATGTAGAATGATATATTTTGATGAAATCATGCTTCAAGCTGAACTTTATTCAAGAATAGATGACAGACCAAGTGTTAAGAACAATGCTAAAGAGAACTCTTTACAGACACTGAATAATTTAATGAGTATGAGATGGTTCATGGAGACACGAGCTTTACTCAGAATGGCTTAAATGATAACTGAAATGTACCTAAGTGAAGAAGCAGAATGAAGAACATAGAGGAAAAGGTTGATCAGAATGATGTAAAAAGAAAATATAAAAGAAAAGGCTGATCAGAATGATATAAAAAATACAAGAAAAGATTGATCAGATAAAAGAAAGTATAAGAAATTTCAATCAGGGATCAGGATGATGACTGAGAAGGGGAAAAAACATCAGGGGAACTCAGGAATTTGAAAGGAATGGTAGCAGGTTAAAGAAAGTACACATCTTCAGACAAGAGAACAGAGAAGGACACCTGTCTATAATGAACCAAGGAATTCTACTGATCACTTATATTCTTTACCCAATATGTGATGTGAATTAAGTTGACAATAAAAAATTGTAGTTATATCAGAGGTTTGAAATACTGAGAAACAAACATGGTAGCCAATGAAAACAGACCTGACTGAGCCATTTTGGATGATCACTCACACACCTTTTGAGCTAAGGACAATTTAGGATTGATAAATTGATGATGGTTCATGTAATCTTTCCCAAATATTCTTTGGCCCAGGAACAGCAAAACAACAACAATTGGGCAGTCAAAAATGAATAAATTCTCTCAAGTACAATTTCCAAGAACTACATGGCTGCATGGTTAGGGAGGGATGGATAGAGGAATTGTAATGACTACAGAGAGCAAAGGGGTAATTTACAAAAAAAAAAAACACAAATCAATAGATTTTAGCATTAGCGATTTGTAATTCTGCATAAAGAGTTTGAAAAATAACTTGAGTTTGAGATTCTGAAATTAAAATGAAAAGAAAAAAGACTGGAAGTTTGCTCCATGGTTAAATAACTTGTTTAAGTTCAAACATCAGAATTCAGATTCCCAGAACCCACATTAAATCTAGGCAGACATAGCCCGCCTAGATTCCCAGTCTTGGAAAGTAAATACAAGGATTTCCTGGGAGATACTGGTTAACTAGATAAGCAATATTGGTTAGCTATAAGTTCAAGTGAAAGACCCTGCCTCAATACATAGGTCAAAAGCAGTGCAAGAAGATACTCACTGTCAACTCCTACCCCCATCAACACATGTGCATGAGCATCTATGCATACGCAAGACATATAGGTGTATATATATATGCAACTATAAACATGTGAAACAAATTGTTCTGGGTGTTGATGAAGTTCTGGCTACAACCACAGGGATGTGTGGATGGCAATTTATTTTAAAGTTATACCGAATTTTACACCGGCTCGCATAAGGGATTGAGCATTTGGGACACTGGGTAGGATGTAGCCTGAAGATCAAAGAAAGAGAAGAAACGCTGTGGCAGGACAGGAAGTAGACGGAAGCAGTAGGAGCGACTTCATCAGGTCCCCAGAGAAATGACTACTAGGCTGTGGGATGAAGTAAAATATCCGGAGCTGAAAATAAGCAGGGGAAATTCCAAAGAGGACCACAGCCACACTCAAACATCGGTTTTACAGACGGAGAAGTTTGCTGATGCCCCACTTCCTGACCCAGAGATATGAGATCTGGAGGAGCATGAGTAATATCAGCAGGAGACAGGCTACGTTTGTCCCTGAAGATGAAAATTTTGGGGTAAGGCGAGAGACAGAAAAATGTCAGATTAGGTTAGGAAAAGAAGGATTCTTTTTTTCGAAATTGATCTTTTCATAAGTGGAACATGTCGGGGGGCAGAAGTGAAAGATCTGGGTACACAAGACTGCATGGCATTAACTTAATGAAGAAGCTGGCGTGGGGGATGCTGATGAGCGTGGAGGTGAGGATAAATGCTTGTTTGCAAGAATTTCCATCTTAGGCAAGAGCAGGGACCAGGAGAGGAGAGATAACACGCGCATGTTTTTGATAATTCGATTCGGATAGATTCATGTTATAAAGAAATAGTGAGCAAGAAATATGGAGGGATCATCAGGGATTCAAGTCAAGATTTACACTCTCACTGTAGCAGAGGTCAAATAGGAAAAAGGAATGTCTTGGGTCAAATGTCAGAGGTCGAAGAAGAAAGAGTAGCAGGCAGCTGAAGAGGCTTAGGAGAGGGTCTTGCTGCAATCTGACAAGGAAAAGTCAAAGACCACCTGGGAAAATGACTCTGTAAAGTGTTTTCTCCACTAACCTGAGGATCTGGATTCAGATGAACATCAAAGTTGAGCAGAATCTCATGTCTCGTAATGCCAGAGCTGAAGAGGCAGAGGCAGGAGGATCCTTGGAGCTTTCTAGACAGCTGACCTAGCCAAACAGATGAGCTCCAGACTTGATGAGAGAGCCTGTCTCCAAAAAGATGATGGGAGTAGTTGAAAAAGACCCCCGATGTTAGTCTTTGGCTTATACAAGGACATTTACAAATGCCACACACAAATGATAAAAAAGTAAATAAGTACATCAGAGGTCCTATTGCCAAGAAAGATGTCTAGTCATACTGTAGTCAGAATAAATTAATTCTAAATTTGCTGTTTAATGTAGAGTCTCAGAAACTGAATAGAAAAAGGATCTGATGAACAGAAGTTGGGAACGACCTCTGTGCAAATGGGGCTGTTAAACAGTGTAGAACATGAGCTGGTCTCAGTAGTACATTCCAAAGAAGACACATGGCCGGCAGCTGAGACATAACGCTATTTCTATTTTTAAAACCAATTTTCTTACAGTTATGAAAATTATGCTAGGCAATGCTTTGACATTTCTTGAGTATAATGTACAAATAAATGTGTACATGAACTTTAATAATTGTCTGAAATATAAATAAGAGCTATGCTAAGATACAACTCAGTTTACAATTAATGCTAAGTTACCTTTATATATAATTATAAAATCATATAATTATGAAAAAATCACATTTTGAACAAAAAGCATCATAAACAAAACAGGCTGATGATCTTTTAGCAATCATCACTAGGACCACGTGTATCCCAGAGGACTGAAGCATGCCATCTGTATTCCCAGGGGCCTGGAGCACGCTACCTGTATCCCCAGTGGTGTGAATCATGACACGTGTATCCCCAGTGGCCTGGATCATGTCACCTGCATCCCCGTGACCTGGATCACATCACCTCTATCTCAATGGCCTGGATCATGTCACCTGTATTCCTAGTGACCTGGATCACATGCTAATTGCGGGAAGGAATGAATTTTGCTTACTTCTTTAGTGTTTTAACTGAGAATCTCTTCCTATTACCAAGTTACCAAGCACACAATCTACCTAGCTGGGCGTTGCCGTAAGTGTGGGAAGCAATGTGTGCTCCCTGCCTTAACTGATGCTTCAATACTCCTCATAGAGACACTTTCAAATTATTGTTCAAAATGTTTTCCTTGAAATTGGCTCAAAATATAGATCCCAAATCTATAGAAAGGAGGGGAAACTGCAGCCAGATGTAAAATAAATAAATAGATTTACTTTTTAAAAAAAGAAAAGGAAAGAAAAAAGAAATCAGAGAGCCATGGTGAGCCAGCTCCGCCCTTCACTTTTTGCTCTGAAAAGGAAGAAAGAGAAGCAGCTCTCAAGCTAATTAATGGACAAAACTTAATTTTCTCAGGGAAGAACTCTTGGGGCAATGTCTCATTTGAAAGTGGAGTAAGACAGAGGGAAACTGTAATTGTCTGAAGCAAAGTTTGAGCAGCACCATCGAAGTAGAACTAAGTCATTATCTTCAGAGTCTTACTTGAAAGTAACAATCAGAAAATAAATAAAAGAACATAAAACGATGATTTACTTGCATCAATGACAAAATGTTCCGTTTTATTCAAAAAGCGATAGGCGTTTGGTTTCCCAGCCACATCTTTGTCATAAGCCCGGCTTAGTTCTGTTCCAGGAAGTTTATTTTCAGGCAAATTCACAGGGTTGATTAATATCTGAATCTCTGCCGCAATATTGGAAAACACTACAGCTGTAAGACAGAAGGACGTGAGTAAAACCAAGACAATAAAGCATTTTACCAGTGATTATTCTGTAGGTTTGTACTCATTAGTGCATGCAATTGAGGAAAGTTTGTATTAAAACCAAACTGGCATTGGTTTTCCCTTTAGATGACATTTTAATATACTTTTTTCTGCTGGGCCTAGCACAAACTATTTTCACTAAAGAACAAGTTGAGGTTCAAGCCTTATTTCACCTTTAATTATTTCTCCATTCAATTGTCTGTTGAACTATTACTGAGTACAATGATTATTCTTGTCCAAAGGAAATTTTACTAATTTCTTTCTTGTTATTTATCATTCTGTCAAAGAATTTTGTGTCTTCTCTTAAACTACATTTTAATAGAAAGTTTACTGTATTTTTATTTGAAATACCACTTCCAAACATCACCGTAATGTCTTTTCTGGTTTTATTTGCTTTCTTATTTTCAATGTTTTTCTTCATCGTGAAAGAAAGACTCCATTTTGCTCTTGATGCGACGCACTAGATTCATAACTCCACACCTCCTCAGCAGAAGGCAGAAATAAAATATTGTAAACTCCCTCCCAAATTGTGAAATACAACACTAAGGATAATAGATGAGCATACGCAGTATCCAATGAAATAGCCTAGTGTGAAAATTAGTCATAAACTTAAGAAATGCATCGTAAGCTACTGTCACATGTAGACGTGAGGGTAAAAGGAAGCAGTGCGGCAAAAGGTGGAGTCTGGAAAATTCCAAGCGGAGCTCTGCTTGAAATAGCCCAAGGCCATAGTAAGTTTTTCTCCTTACTCATGCACACATACATGTACACAAGAATAAGTAGGAAGTCAAGGAATACTGACAGAATCTAAAAGGATGCCCGCACAGATCCAAGTCTTCATAGCCAGAGTCTTCTAAAGGCAAACAATTAGCAAACTTAAACTCACCTCCACATAATAACACAGTCTTGAAGGGACTCATACTCACGCTGGCTTCTCCAATGTCTGCAGCAAGAACTACTAACAAATGCGCAACTCCGACTACTTATACAAATTCAGTCTTCATACAAGTTAATCCAGCAGGTCAGTCAGCTGTTACTCAACCATGATGACAGCAGATCTACTTTGTTTGCCTGAGTGACCATGTGCACAGGTCATATTTCAGCTCCTGTATTTGTTCCCACACAAATCTGGTAAGATTATCTGCAAAGCCAGGACTGTTGTGTGCCACGCATTTAATGTACACCTTTCCAGTTGAGGGCTGGTTTCCTACGGAGAATTTTTGGTGAGAAGCCAGGTGATCTCTTCGTTAATCCTTATTGATCCAGAAACCCTATGCATTCTTTCGAACCCTGCCTGAGACATTGCAGCCGGCCTTGGCTGTACAATCACTTCCGTACTTAAGGCTGCTGACTAGTTGCTAGGAGGAGCAAGATCCATACTTAGGTAGCTCATAACCGAACTAACATATAGGAAGGATAAAAATAATTGTACCTCCCAGAGGGAAAATAGGGGTTCATAAAAAAGCATGAAAGTTCAGGTCAGAAAGAAACACTTAAAAAAAAAGAAAACCCTCAGAGAGATGACACTGCTTTGCAACAACAGACTCCTAATGTCTTGTTAGAAAAAGGATTGCTTATGCTTCCCACTACTTATGTGTTTACATATTTTTAATTATTCATATACAATTTGGCATAATCTAGAATTATCCACATGAGCTAGAATAAATGTAAATGAGTTATATTATTTGAGTATTATATTACATTGTTACACATTAATACCATAAATACATTGAAAATGATGTAAATATAAAATGCTAAAATATTTTAGCATTGCTAATGCAAATGATGTATTTTATAATGTGAATTATTACTATTTTGTAATATTAATGAGATGAAAAGTGAAGTAAATAAAAAGCAAATAATATTTCTGTTAAAACACATTTCTAGGAGATCTTAACCATTTTCCTGGGTAAACTGTGGGGGAAGGAAGAAGGGAAGAGATGGGGATATGAGAGACCAAGAAGACCGAGTTGCAGGAGGGTTTGGGAGGAGAGCAATGAAAGATATCTTGATAAAGGGAACCATCATGGGGTTTGGGAGAAACCTGGTATTAGAGATATTCTCAGGAATCTACAAGAATCACCCCAGCTAAGACTCCTAGCAATAGTAGAGATGATGTCTGAAAGGGCCTTCCCCTGTAATCATATTAGTGACTATGCTAATTACCATCATAGAATCTACAACCAGTAACAGATGGAAGCAGACGCAGTGACCCACAGCCAAGTACTGGGCTGAGCTCCTGGAGTTCAGCTGAAGAGAGAAAGGAGGGGTCATATGAGCAAGGGGGGTCAAGAGCGTGATGGGGAAAACCACAGAGACAGCTGACCCGAGCTAATGGGAGCTCATAGACTATGGACTGACAGCTGGGGAACCTGCATGGGACCAAACTAGACCCTCTGAATGTGGGTGACAATTATGTGACTAAATAGTACCCTGGCAGTCACACTAGAACCTATCCCAGGTGTACAAACTGGTTTTTTGGAGCTCATCCCCTATGGTTAGATTCCATGCTCAGTCTTGATACGGGGGTGAACAAGCTTGGTCCAACCCCAAGTCTGTGTGTCAGATCTAGTTGACTCCCCAAGGAAGGCCTTGTCCCCTCTGATGAGAGAGGGGGGGATGGAAGGTGGAGAAGGTGGGAGGCAGAAGGGAGGGAGGGGGAACTGGGGTTGGGATGTAAAATGAAAGAGTAGTTTTCATGTAAAAAGATTCTAAAAATAATCATTTCTCTTTTGCCCATTAACTGTTCAAAGGGAATTTTATTTACTAAGCATATGTACTAAATATAGGTACATATATTTCTGTCATATAGAATACGGAGATATAACAGTTCATTATATGCCTTAAAATACTTAGATTAAAACATTGATAAACATCCTAAATAAAAGTATGATTTCTATGTTTAATATAATATCTTTCATTTTTAACAATTTGATACATGTAAACGATTCACCTTGAATATATGAACACTGCACTCCCCACTCCCACTCTGGCTTGCCCTAAACACACTTTCCATATCCCCTTTCATCTATGGCCTCTATTTTTTCTCATAATTCACTGAATTCAATTAATGCTGCCTGTTGGAATGTTAACTGGTCTTGTTGGCTTGGTCTTGTACAGGTAACCATAGCTGTGAGTTCATGAGTGCAGGGGCCATGCACAGAAGACAGCATGTCATTGCGGTCTTCCCTGTCATCCTGTACTTAACATGACTTTCATGAATTCTTCCAGGGTTCTCGCTTAGCCTCGTGTTAGGTTGGGGGTGATAATATAAATGATCAGTTTCGGGTTGGATGCACAATCGTCATTTATTCTCTGTGTAAGTGAATGTTATTTTAATTGTTTAATAGGTGTATATTTTCATAACTGATGCCAAAGCTCATATACTGGAGCTAGAGAGTTGGCTTGGGAGTTAAAAATGTGCACTGTGCAATACAGGGTGCTAGGGCTTGGAAACCAATGCATATGGCAAGCCAGGTGTCTTCACATTGATAACTTCAACTCCAAGAAGGTACAGACATTATGTGATCATTGGAGTTTTCAGACTTTCAGGCTAGCCTAGAAAAGGAGAGCCTCGTGGGTAGGCAGAGACCTTATTTCCTATATAGCAGGGAGCCATATAGGAGCCATACAGTGCTCTCTTCTGGGCCTCCACAGGCAAAAACATGACATGCCCACTTGTGCACAAGCATGTATGTTCACACAGGAATTAATTAGTTAATATTTAAATTTCAGATTTTGCATATCTTGGAGGTTACTATACTTGGAAAGGATGCCAACCATGTCTCAGAAGTACAGGCATAATGGATAACTTGTAGTGTTTGACACACAGCAAACAATACTCAGAAGAACTGAATATCACCAGTTGTTAAACAGTGATAACATCGAAAATTCACTGACATGTTCCATTCAAAATTCCCCTCCTGATACGCTATGAGAGTGTGTCTAGAGTTCACATTTACTGTGGTGAGCAAAGATACTTCCTGCAATTAATACCCGTTGGAGGAAGGACAATTAGTTTGTTCCATTGGAGTGTCACTGGGTACATCCCCACTCCAGGGCAGATTCTGTACCCAGGAAGCAATTCGCCAACACAAAGCAGAACCCATGGTTTTCTTGACATGTTTTTGTTTGGGATCTTTTGACTAGCTGCTTTTGTTTCTTTTGGCCATTTTTTGTTATTTTTTTAGGGAAGGGGAGTCAAAGCGGGAGCATGAAATTGGGTGGGTAGGGAGCACTTGGGAAGATTTGGGGAATGTGAGGAATATGGTCAAAATATACTCTATGTAAAACATTTTTAAAAAGTTAAAATAGGATGATTTATATAATATAATGATTGTGTGTATATATATGATATTTCAAATATGGCTTTCTGTCATAGGAGTTTCCTTATACAATACAGTTGCTTTCCTATTCCTCCTTAAATGACACATTTATCTTTAAATCACTGATACAATATAGTTTCTTATAATCACACACAAGAAACTTGCATGTTATGGAAAATAATAAAATATAATCTAAATTCACATTTAAGCTGGTTGTTTAATAATAAATATAAGACTTGACATCATATGGACATTGAAGAGTTAGCTATTTATTCTAATCTTTCTTTTGCTGTTGGCGTTTTGTTTATGTGTGCATTTCTGCCTTATTTGGCACAAATTCTAAGCATGTTGCTAATTTTCTCTGATCTTTTCCTCACTTCCTTTGCTTCAGCCCTGAATGGCACTGGGTTCAGATTTGCTGGATGTCTTCTGTAGGTGCATTATCACTGTTTCAGGACTAGAGGGCAATCCGAGTCCAAGTTTCTCTCCTCTGCCCTCTCTGTGCTTATTCCTGAAAGAACCCGAGCGTGCCTAGAGAGGACGCTCTGTTCTCAGGACCTAACCCCAGGCTCCAGCAACGTGCCTGTGGTCACGAGTGTCCCTCTGCTGTGTTTTACTATGGCCCAACAACCTATAAAGAAGAACGTGCCACGGGAGTCATACTAAAACCTTCCCACTGAACTGGACTTTTCTCGGAGACCACAGCACCCAGGCACAAGTTATCTGGGGTAGAAATTCCATCAACTGAAGCTATATGCTTTCCACATGCCCTTGAGCTGTGCTAGATGCCCTGGGCTCAGGCTGACGCAAAGGAGTCACTGTCAGGATCTCCCAGGGTAAGGCTTTATTTGCTGCATTAGCACTACATGCCAGCTTCATGTCTTGTGTTCAGGAACTTGTCTTGCCCTCTGTGAATGGACTGTAGTCTGATACTATGCTACCCGAGTTTTGGGTAGTGTTGAGACTGTCCCTTGCCATACAGACTTTACTATCCTGAATCCTGCATGGTTTTAGTGGTGGGAAAAATCCACACAGTAACTTAAGTGGCAGGCCAAAACATAAACCCATCCAACTGGGGCATCTCTCTCTGGCTGGTGCTTAGCCAGTTTTAGAGCTCTGTCTACACGCACAGTCGGAATGGCACCTGTGCTGCTCAGGATGGAGAAAAGGAACTGGAAACAGCCCCTCCCGTGCACTGTAGCAAACCCCTAGCTGAACCAAGGAACTGGACATTCTCGAGACAGGGACAGATGTGCTATAAACTTCAAAGAAAAAAACTGATTCGGGCTAAAATTGCAATTGATTTTATCAATGTACAGGTTTCCAAGTGAAGTCATAGCAACTCTAAAAAACTCCAATTCTGAGCTCTGATCCAAGTACGAAGACTTTCTTTTTCTATTCGGCATTGGCTCTTTTCCTAACAGCCTTGATTAGGAGTCTACACCCCGTTGTTCCCTATCAAGGGGGAAATTCCTTCCTGCTCTGCCACTCCAACCTGAAGCACCGCTCAAGGTTATTAATGCTGAATTGACATAACGTCTTGGTTTACCGTAAAATTTAATAAAAACAGCATTTCCATTTTTCCATTCAAGACCCTGTGAGCACTTCAGAATGAGCAAGCTTCTTTGATGGTTTAAACGATTTGCTGAGTCAGTCTTCTACTGGGATCTAAGACGGGTACAGGTGGCTCAGCTTGTGACAGTGCTATAAGTCCTTCCAAACATAGCCATACTTCAACCAGGATGTCAAACTCTCTATGATAAAATAAAAAATTAAATTCGTTAATAAATGCAACAAAACCATGCAAGAATAAAATCAACAAACTTGCATATGGCATGACCTGTTCATACTTCGCTTATCATGGGTGGCCCCCACAGAAACGTGGTTTATATTAGCAATCCAAGAGCAGCTCTTGGAAACACTTGTCTAGGCAGTCTTGTATAGGATTTGGGGTGTATAATTAGGGTAGTTAAGGATGGTTCTATGTCCATTATCCTGAACAGACTTACTTTGAGAGAGATGCTGCAAGGCAGTTCTCCAGGCTTTTATCACCTCTACTAACCTTGTTAACTTAGTAGCTGTCCACACTGGTTGTTAGTTCTCTTTGAAGACAGTCTTGTAGGATAGCTTTAAAAGATTCAGTGTTATCCCCTGGACTGGCCGTGGTGGTGGGAGTTGTTCATTGGCCAGGATAAGAAAGTCTCCAGCATATGTCATGGTCAGTCACACTTCTAACCGCCAGCTGCAACTTGTAAACATACAGGTTCCCCATGCTTACCCCATAGCATGTGCATGCATCATTTGGCCTTTTCTATCTTGCTTTCAGGGACATGGGATGCAACGCGGAAGTCAAGCTAAATTCTGATATTATCACTTCTGAGGTTTTCATAGGAAACAATGACCTTTGTGTAGGCCCTGAGAGTCTCCCAATACCCAAGGAAAGCTAAGTTCTCAGCTGGAAAACAGGACATCAGACCCTTCATAGGTTTTACCATGAAGATACCGATGTACATTTCTAACCACAAGAACCTTTTATCTCAGTGCAAAACAAAAATCCTGGTAAAAAAAAAAACTGTAGAAATATTTAGCATGTAGCTAAGGGATTATACAAGTTTAGTCAAGTGATGGTTGTAGGTTCTCCTCCAAGGTTCATTCATGGCTTCAATAGTCAAGGGCAGTTGGCTAGGTTTTCAGTATCACATACAATTTTCTTCCTGTTCAACAGGTTGTAATTCCAATTAGAGAGCTGGTGGTGGACTCCAACTGTTTATTCAACACCTAAGGGTCAGTCTTGAAAACAAACAAACAAGTAACATACAGAATGAGCAGGCTGTACATATGTATTTAGGAATAT
>LOEQ01016227.1:0-13693 GCA_001685075.1 Bramus lutescens | reverse complement strand
CTCTCTCTCTCTCTCTCTCTCTCTCTCTCTCTCTCTCTCTGTGTGTGTGTGCAGACGCATTTGTTGTGTGGAATTCAAAGGATAACGGGTGGAAGTTGGTCCTCTTCTTAGACTTTGTGGGTCCTAAGTCAAACTGTGATGCCTTTCCACACTAAGGTAGTGTTTCTCAACCTGTGGGACACGACCCCTTCAGTGAGTTAAGCAACCCTTTCAAAGAGATTGCATAATACCACCGAAAATATAGATATTTACATTGCAATTCATAACAGTAACAAAACTACAGTTATGAAATAGTAACAGAAATAATTTTATGGTTGGAGGTCACCACAACACGAAGAACTATATTAAAAGATCGCAGCATTAGGAAAGTTGAGGAGCACTGCACTAAGCCATTTTGCCACCCTAATTCTGTAGTTGTAGGTGGTGTATATATATCCACAGCTTATTTGAACTAATTTGGTATCTTTAATAGAAACAGCATATGATACATTTTCCTTGTAAATCTTTAAGTTCAAATGAAAGAACAAAGATATTTGTGATGTTACTTTTTCCCTTTCCGGGATGAATTAAGCTTTTGGTTTACTGCTGTCAAACTGTGTATATTAAAATATGTGCATCCAGGAGGCATACAACCTGTAGTTGAGTTTGTGTATTATAACTTTTATGGCATCATCTGCCCAGGTATGCATAACGCTTGGTGAAGCCCTTTGTCACATTGACTGTGGGATTAGCCACATGACTTGCTTTGGCAAATGGGAACATGCAATTGGAAGCCTTGATTATACCCTGGTTTAGCTTCCTTCAAGATAAAAGACCACATTTATGAAGAAATATAGTCATCCCATTCATATGAGCCAGGCTCTTTTTGACCTAGGAGCCACATGACATAGCATTGAGGTGTAAATGGTTCCTAGGAGAACCCGGAAGGATTCCTTAACCAACCAAAAATTTATGACATATATTGTTATTTTAAGGCACTAAAATAAGTTCAGGTATAATTGATAGAGTTTTATAAACCTATTTTTTTTCATTTAATTTACTGAGAACAATTTTATATGTTCTTAATTAGAATCCAGTAACCAAATTCAATCACCATACTTTGATTATATTGCATTTGAACATATGTGATATTCTTTTCACTATGATCTTAGTGTGTGGCATGCTTGAAATTTATTCTTTTTCACTCAACTGATGACTCTAATGATACATCTACATGTAATTTGAGGAATATGAACAAATATTTTAGAATGTTTATGTATTGCTATATTGCCAGTGGAGAAAAATGGATATATAACAAACTCTTGCTTGCAAATAGTTGATAATTTGAAGTATTTATTGAACAAGAATTGTAAAATAAAGAGATTTCATGATAGAAACTAGCCCTTAAGCTAAAGATCCAGTGTCCAGCGCAGCCAGAACCTATGGAAAGAGACTGGTGCTAGTATCCCTGTCCCCTGCCTCATACATTGCTGCTCGTCTTCAAGCACGAAGAAACGGATATTTCCTTTGAATTCAGTGTTGCTACATCCAACCTGATGTCCATGTCAATGCTTCTGATTTCCTAATTACAGGCCAAATACGAGGCACCACCTAGCTAGACTAATGCATCTATATTGCATTGCCAGTTCACTGTGTTTCTCATCCACTTAGATCCGTATGTTCATGCAGAAAGTCTGTTTTGTCTCAGTTACTATATATAACCATATTCTGATCTTTGTGATAAGAAATAATTGTGAACATTCTACTACTTTAAGGCTTTCCCTTTGTTTCATCATGTAAATAAGAATCATTCAGAGAGGACCACACTACACTTTGCAATGTATAACCATTCTTCATTAGAGCTAATCCAATATTCCATTTAGGTTTGAATTGAATTTTTTTGAAAAGGTAAAAGAATCAAGATAACAATTTCTTTTCCCATTAACCTCTAGGGCAACTTCTTTTGTGTTTAGTTTTCTCTGAATAAGGGCAGTACATTGTAATCTTCATTTTTAATTAGGGTTTAAAGCATATTTTATCTCCCACTTAAAGCACATTATTCATGTTTAATAGAGTAAATGAACAACCTTAGGGATATCAGCTTCAGACTGAAGCCATGGATCTAAGCTATTAGGATTACACCAACTAAGATCTACCAAAGCTGCAAAAGATACTTAGTAGTTTCAAAATTTCATCTTCACTGCTTTTCATGGCTAGCTGATTTGAATGCTTCTCATGTGACTTTAATTTTCTCCACAATGTCATTCTCTCAGTTTCGGGAGAATTCAAGAAGAAAGAGGTCCCAAATTATTTGAGCGCTATCTACAGGCCTACAAAAGGATACTTTTCTCTCCCATTTTTACAGGTAACACAAGACTTTGGAGGAAAGCATTCAGAGGAAAATGCTTATAGAGCCGACATTCAACTCTCTTGGAAGTGAAACATACTACCTTTAAAGCTAAATAGTCAGAATTCTTGAATTCTGTTATAGTCCTTCTGATCCTTGGGAGGTTTTGAGCAAATACCTGAGCCAAAAAGGTTAAAACACCATTCTTACTTTTATTGAGGTAACTTTGCTTTTCCTACTGATTGCATGGGACTGATAGGAAAAGCAATTAGAAAATACCTCTAAAGCCGAAACATCTTATAGAAACATACTGTCCTAAACCACAGATTCTGAAAGAGTCATGGAAGTGTCTTGGTCTACCCATGAGTGAGGAAGAGCAGGGCTCCTGAGAAGGCCCTTTGAAATTTAGCATATGTTTTTACGTTTTGATTTGTTTATTTTTGTTTGTTTGTTTTGATTTTTGAGACAGGGTGTCTCCCTAAACAGGGTGCCTCTCTATAGCTCTGGTTGTCCTGGAACTCCCTCTCTAGACCTCAAACTCACAGAGATCCACCTGCTTCTGCCTCCAAGTGCTGGGATTAAAGGCATGTGCCACCACTGCTTGGCCTCCTGTTTCTCCTTTTCATTATGATTCATGGGTTTTCTTTACTTCCTTCCTCAAAGTGGACCTTGGGATCTTCGCTTCACTAAACTTTTATAATAAAGGCCAAGCTTCACTCCCAAAGGACAGTGTTTGAGTACTGATGATTTAGGAATGCATATTCTCAATTAGTCAGGGAAGAACTGAGGCGAATTAGAGGGTTTCTAAACTTTTAGGGGGGCATATCTTTCAGTCTGTGAATGGAACCAGTGGTTTCTATGAATGAGTTCTGTAAGCCAAATCCCCTCTTCTACTGTCCACCAAACTCTGAGGTCCCTTCCTTCCCCTACCCCAAATCTTTTATATCTCTGCAACACCTTCATCCCTGCTCATTATCCTTCCTGCCAAGAACTGGATACAAAATGACACAGAGCATATTCATGGTTGATTTTCGCTATGTATGGACTGACTTTGTTTCAGAGGTTTCTCAAGCTCCCCATCTGATGGTATCTGATGGAGAGATGGCATTTGCTCAGGCGCCTGTCTGACCACTGACAAGGGCATCTGTTTGTTTCCTACAGAGCTTTGTGGTGACTGGAAATGCTAGTTCACTGTCAGAGCCCTTAGAGACTTTTCTCCTCCAGAGGCAGAATTTACTTAGTTGAATAATGTAATATTTTTATTAGAGTCAACTGTATACTATTGCTGTGTTTGTAGTACAAAAATGACCAATACCGTATTTTAACTCATTATCTTTCTGTATATATGTTTATCTTTTAAAATGTGAATCAAACCTTATATACCCACCCTCCCTAAGCTCTCTAAAGAGATACACTATGTGTGTTTGGTATTATGAACTTCTCCTTTTCTCCTGAGACCTTGAGTGAACTTTATGCTGGGTGAAATGAAATGGTGATCTAGCCAAACCTTCACTCTTTCTCTGGAAATTTTAGACAGTGCCATTAGAACTTGAGTATCTATTGCACTCCACTGGCCTAATACGTCTTCTCTCACATTGATTTTGCTCATCTTGGAGGTGGGATTGGAAAGCAAGTTAAATAATTTCATAACCTAGGTTCCTATGGTGATCTGGGATGGAGAGTTTGAGATTTGCTCCCTTCATATCTCAGTCCTGAGAAGTTGCTTTATTTGTCCCTGTCTTTAACAGAAGCTTGGGGTGTGGTGGAAGGAACATGTGTAGGATGTTAGCTTCTGGGGACAGGAAGCTCTGAAGCTTGTATCTGCCTGTGGGAGGTCCAAGCACAGATAATTGTGAAACTTATGTTCAAAGGCTAATGAAGCATTGGGTAGTTCGAAGTCTGACCACCAAGGCAGAGCCATTTATTTATGGATATTCAAGTATCCCTAGGTTATCTCAGTTTCAGTCTTTAAACATGAAGGTACCACATCCATGAATATTGACTTCAGGTCCCCCTCAAAGATATACACTAGCACATAATTTTTAATTTTAAAAAGATAATATTTATACTTATATGAGAATCTTCAAAGAATCATTTATTTTATATTTACCTAAAATTAGATACAATATTCACATATATAATATATAATTGCCTTATATGGTTTCTGTCTTAGGGTTTACTATTAAGAGACACCATAACCACAGCAACTCTTATAAAGAAATCTTTTAATTGGGATGGCTTGCTTAGAGTTTCAGGGGTTCAGTCCATTATCATCATTGTTGGAAGCATGGTGGTGTGCAGGCAGACATGGTACTGTTTCTGAGAGTGTTCCATTTTGCCAGCAATAAGAAATTGACTATCTGTCACACTGAGAGAAGCTTGAGAAAAAGAGACCTCAAAGCCTGCCCCAACAGTGAAACACTTCCTCCAACAAGGCCACATCTTCTAATAGTTCCACTCCCTTTGGGGGTCATCTTTGTCAAACCACCACAATAATATATTACATTATATATACACAATAATATATTGCTGCATTTCTTGGGCTGATACAAGAAACATGGCCTTGCAGAAACCTCAGTACCAGGCAAGAAATCATCTTTTGAAGGCTTGGTCAGGGTGATCCTAGTGACTCCTTAAACAATTGATTATTGATGTAGCCCTTGATACCCCTTAGGGGTTGAAGGTGGGCTCCTATTACTGAAGATACCACACAGTTAGGATACATGACTTGGGTTACTTGAGATGGATCTGACCTGAAAGCCTTTTTCCTATGATCTACCTTTTATGGTTCCAGAAAATACTATGCAAGTTGCTAATAGGAAGGGGAGCAATTAAATAATCTTTCACAGCTTTAACACCTGTGAAGTGTCACAATTATGACATGGCAAGATATGCATAAAGATGAAATATATGACACTTGTATGTCAGTGGCAATCAACACCTGTGTAGCTGGACTTAAGGCTCACTCAAAAGAAGAAAAACATTCCCGGTACTGGAAATCTAGTCATAAACCTTAGAAAAGAATACATTACTGCCACTTTGCAAGAGCAATTCAATCTTCACAGGGTTCTAAATTTTATTCTTGTACCTACAGATAAGTGTAGCCACCACCCATCATCACGGAAGCTTCTTTTTACATAAAAGGACACAATTTATGTGGTCATAGAAAACCACAACTGGACACAACACAGGGACCAATGGATTGTGAGGATTCCAGCCTCAGTGGCTACATCTGCATCACAGCTCCTGCATTTATGGTTCAGAGAACATTGCAGAAGAAGGGGCAGAGTGATAGTAACAGGCAGAATACCAGGAACTTTCCTGTGAAAATCTCCCCTAGAAATGGCTACCCCAAGACAGGAACAGTGCAATGTTATTGTACGTGTTAACATGGAAGGGTAAAAATTTTGAAGTGGTCCCACCACATGGTAAAGGACTACAGTTACTGAGTTCTGGGAAAAGGAGAATTTGGTCATCCAGGGCAGAGTGGTCAGCTTTGAAATCATGCACACACAAACAAAAAAAACAGACTCAGCAGGTTATATAGATCTATATAATAAGCATTAATATGCAAGTACATACATATATATTTTGTAATCATAATAATCACAGAAAAAGGTTATAAAATTGCACAGAAGGGATCTGAAGGAGAGTAACAAGAAGGTACTTTAAAGTATTAGTAATGGATACATGTATACAATTCGTAGTCAACATATCAGGGCAATTAACATTTCTTCCTTAAATATTCTCCCTCTTAAATTTTGTAACCTTCAAACTCTCTGTTAAGATTTTGAATCTTGTATATTATACTGATTGAATCTGGCAATATATGGTTTTGAGCCTAGTTTGTATAAAATCTGATCTCTTCTATGACATATGTAGATCCCCCCCCAACCAAGTCTTCACTGTCATGTGCTGGACAAGTAGCAAACATCTTACATTTGCCTTTATAGTCCTTTTTCCACACCGATATCATTCTGATTCTTTTCAAATTGAAGTGAGAGTGACTGGAGAGATGGTTTGGCAGTTAGACAACTGGCTGCTTTTCTAGAGATTGTGGGTTTGATTTCCAGCACCCACATAGTGCCTCATAACCATCTGTAACTTCAGTCCCAGGGGAATCCAAAGCCCTCTTCTGGCAGATAAGCATGTGTATACAGACATACATACAAACAAGATAAACAGAAAATAATAATTAAAGAATCTAAGTCAATACATTTCCAAAGTTCTAGTTTTAATCCAGCTGAGAGGGATCAGCAAGTGAAACATGATGACCCAAGTTCAAAACAAGTATCCTATAATGGAAGGAGAGTACCAACTCCTAAAAGTTGTCTTCTGCTCTCTACACAGAGAGAAAGAGAGAGGGAGAGAGGGAGAGGGAGGGAGAGAGAGAGAGAGAGAGGGGCATGCAGCCACATGCATACACATACAAACACACACATACACATACAGAGGCATGTACACACATGCATGCACACATGTACACACACGTACAAACATACACAGAGGCATGCACACATATGTATACACACATACATACAGAGAGAGGGATGCACACACATGCACAGACACAAACATACACAGAGGCATGCACACATGTACACACATAAACACATATGCACCCACATTAATAAATAAATATGTTCTGGTTTTGACTAAAAGCCCAAGTCTTCAGAGCTCTAAGGCCCTAACTGTTGTGCACCATGCGGGACCCTTACCTTCCTTATTGTCCATCATTGTGCTTACTTGCCCTGGGCCCCTCTGGCCTGCTCTCTGTTCAGCAGACACACAGTAGTCTTTGCTTTTGTATTATTCACTGCCTGTAGTTTTCTTTCTTCTCTGTATGTATAGCTTACTCCTTCACTGATATCCTTTCGTCTTTCCTGTGACACCATAGCCTGTCTGCTCTACCCCAACACTCATTATTCTAATTACAATGGATTTTTATGCTTCTATATAGCCCTTTTCACAATCTCATACACATTTGCTCAGTGTTTTTCTGGCTAGTCCCTCAGAATATAAGACCAGTGCGCATGAGGGATTCTATTGTTTTGTAGTCCCAGATTGTAGTCATGGCCCCAAGTTGATCTACATGCAAATTCATTGAAGATAAGAGTGTAATAAAAATGATTTGTTCTCTCAAGACGCAGAAAAATCCTACATGGAGAATATATGTGTATATTTAGGATCATCCAAATTGCAGTATGTGCATTTGTGTCTACAGGCTAGGTAAAGGCATGTATCGACATGCATATGCCAGTGTCTCACCTCATTTCGGTGTGCTTAGCAACAAGGAAACTGTAAAACCTACCTTCATTCCCCTGTGGTTGAATCTGGTACCATTGCTAGTAATCTCTTCTTGTCTCTGTCTGATGTTTCGTATGGCTCTAATCAGTATTTGTTGGTTTTATTTTATTTTCTTCCTTTGAAGAGGCAAGATTATGGAGCTTTTTCCTTAGCATTTCGAGTAATATTCTCTAAATTATATTTTAGCAGTTACAACAGTTTATCTGAGCTGTTCTAGGCCTTTTTCCATGACATCTGTGTGAGTTCTTTTAATCACGTTCTCATTACTCTCTAATTATGTAAAATTATGCTATATTAAATATAATTTCTTCTGCTAGCCACAGGGTGGCATTCATGTTCTTTGCTATCCTTTTAATGACTGATGGATTACAAGGTCACTTTAAGTGGATAAATAGCCTGTGGATTCTTTCCAGTGAGGCTATCACTCTGATTTTCATATTAACAATTGGAAATTGCAGAACTTATTATGCTACCCCACCTGTACCTCATTTTGTTTCCAGCACCTCCAGTCTCTTTCCGCAGGAATCCAAGATGACTCTATCAGGTGGCCTTGTTTTAATATTCAACTCAGTCAAAAGAGGCTGTAATGAAAGGCAACAGCTGACACTGCCTTGCTATTTATTTCAACTCAGCCGTCACTGGAAGGCTTGCCAGCAGCCTTCCGCACAGGGCTCTGAATGCTTGCCGGCAAATGCTAAACTGAATAGCAATAGGGTCATTCACCCCAATAGGTTTGTGCCAGGGGAGGTGGATTCTCCAGACTCGTTGTTGAGGTAGTCAAAACATCTATTTAATATTTAAATACCACTTTGATTGTTGAAAACACACATGAGCAGAAGACATACTTTTTGAGAAAATTCAGGTCTGTTGAAGTACTGTATGATGCAGCGTTTTCTCCTTCAGGGCTTGAGATGGTACACATGTCATTCATTCATTCAAGCAATAGAATGAATACTCGTTTTGTTTATGACAGGCTCATACATAACTGTATCTTTTATAACAGTTTTTTCAGACATTATCTTCGTACTGTATCCACAAGGAAAGTGAATTAATAGTTTCAATTAATTGAAAGCAACACTGACAGTAAACTCTTCAGGCAGAACAAACATGGGGGACTTTAAGCTAGTTTGATTTCTCTTTTACCATCTCATAGCTGTGCACTGGGTGACACTAATGTTCCCGGCGACCTATAGTCAAAAAGAGTCTATTTTCTTAGCTGTCCCTGTGGGATAAGTGCAGCAGGTACCTTGCTGGCCTTGCTAGATGCACCCCTTTCTCCTTTAGCCTACTCAACCCTGCCTGTAATCGTCTTAATAAAACTTAGCTCTTATTTTTTTCTCTGCAAAATAGGATATCATGAAAAAACATTTCACTGAATTCTTATCTGTCACCCGCCCTTTATAATTAATTTCCCAAAACTTATTTTTTTCCCCTCTAGGTAAAATGCCTTAGGGACTCTGAAGTTTCTGGTTACTTATAAATAATGTATATCTCAGTTCTTCTTAACTGATAAATATAAACTCAATATGAAAACTCAGATGTCTATCCCAATATCAAGATTTTAATTTTATTTAGTGGAGATACTCCACTGCAATGGAACTTCGTGCATTGGAGGTTGAATTAGATGCCCCTTCCTTACATGCATTCCTATTGTTCTACTCCCCAGATGTAGCTGCTGGCCTTTTCAGGGTTGTGGTGCATGGTAAGAGGAGGGGCAGTGGAGCACAAGCATTCTCACCGCATTAGCATCTGAAGGTAGCTTTGTTTTCCTTCAGTCTGAGAGATGGAGAAGTCCCTTAAGGTGCCTGTGGGTTATTAAGGCTCCATAGTTGAGCATTTCGTTATAATGCTTTTATAAATTCCACACCTGGTCCCTCCAATCTCTTTCCGGGGTTGATTTTATTTTTGACAGTGTATTCCATATAGATCATCTGTGGGTGTCATTACCCCTGGAAGAAAATCTTGACCTAGGAAAATTTAACTCTTTGAGATTTGCACATCTTGGAGAAATGTAGTCATCCTTGATACCATGAGATGCTTTAGGTTAGCACTCATTTTAGCTGTTGTCGATCTAGTCAGCTTGGTTTTTCCCTAAGTACACATGTTCCTTGATTTGTTCACGAACTAGCGTCAGAAGTCGCTTCTCTAAAGAAGACGTCATCTTTGGGACATCCTCTTTGGGAGTCTGCTGTGTTCGCTGCTGATGTTTTAATTCTGCAGCACACTTGGTCCTTCCGGGTCCAGCTGTCAACGTGTCCCTTTGACATTCATGCAGAAAATCTGCTTCTTTGCTGTTGATCTTTTGTATTTCATAGTTATTGATTGATCCTCAGATGTAAGTTCTATCACACACAGCTTTAAAAGATTAGTAATATTCCAGCTTCGAAACATATTTGATGAAATAGTTCCGATTATCTAGTTATTCCACTGAGACTAAAATATTCACTGAGGCTTTTGTTTAATCTGCTGGAATGCAGTGGAGCCACAAGTCAGTGAAGACCTTTCTGACAGCATCCTGAGGAGCTCAGGGTTTGGCTCTGCTTTTGTCCAGGAGGGATTTCATTGATTGGTAGAACCACATGGGAGATGAAAAGGCCCTCTGACAGGAGGGCTGGTGGGATGTATCTGGTGATTTTCCTATCAACTGCCTGCAGAACTTCACTGAAGGACAAAGAATAGTTTCAGGTAAAGCACCTGTTATGTGAGCCACATTAGTTCTTTGTCCTCTCAGGGGGAAAAAAAAGCCCTACCATGGCACAAGGCTGCTCTGTATTCCAATTCCTATGCTTACCTAGGGAAAACATTTTAAAAAATGAATAAAAGCAAACCCACACCTAGACAAACCACAATGAAATGCAGATATTGTCTTTAAAATAATAGATGTGGGATGGATGTGGTGGCTCACACCTTTAATCCCAGTGCTCTGGACGCAGAGCCAGACATACCTCTATGAGTTCAAGGCTAGCCTTGTTTGCCTAGTGAGTTTGAGGCCAGCCTGAGCTACAGGAGATCTTGTATCAACACGCAAATTTTGGGCATAGGTTGTGGCTTAGGTTAGTGAGTGAGCATTTTTCCCGCATTGATAAGAACCTGTGTTCAGTCTCTAATATTGCAATGAAACAAAAAGTATAGAAACCATCCTAGACAGAGTGCTTTAGATTTGCTTATAGGACGACTCATTAGATGATGTGCACATATAAAAGCTTACACCACTCTGTGCTAATTAATTAATTGATTACTTTTTTATTTATGCTAAAGTCCTATAGTTTGATTAGAAAGAAAATGCAATACATTTGAATATGTTTGTTCTCTTAATATGTGTGCAGGAAGGTTTAGAGTTGAAAGATCATGATGTTCATTAAACTAATGAGTGATGATAGATAATCATAAGTAGTTATAGTGATAAAGAAGCACATATTATAGTGTTTATGCTCATTACAATTTGGAAATCTCACTTTAGAAAGTGGTTTGGGAGATTTTTTTTTAAAAAATCAGCATTGAGGACAAAAATAACATATAATGAGAATTCTGTTGACCATTTTGTACCCAAGAAAAATGTTTGCACTGTTTGCTAGAGACATCTTACAAATTTCCAGAGCAGTATTAATTACAACAGTACAAAACTAGAGATCCCAAAAGCTTCCATCAACAATGAAATGGAAGAATCGTGACATAAGCTCACAATGGATTAGCACTGAATGCTATACAGCATTGGAAATAGACTGCCTCCCACTGCAGACACCAGTTTCCATGATAGTCATAAATGCAACAGTGAATGAATAAAATCAGAATTAAGGAAAATATTCTCTATTTTTATTTAATTGGGGTATACATAATTCAGTACTAAAACATATTAATGAAAACTAGTCACTGTTTTACTGCACAAGCCAAGAACTGACTATCTGTATAAAAGAGTGATGACTGGGCCTGAGAGGAGTACTTTGAAGATCTGTATGTTGGTAAGAGTCCCAACCTTGAACTGCTAGGCAATTCTCTGGCTCCTGATATTGTATTAATTCACCAGGCTGAAGGTGCACGCTTTGATCACTTTCTACATGTGTGTTTTATTTCAATACTAAAGACAGCTTTAGAAAATAGGACAAACTTATGCTTCCAGTTGCTGTGTGGAAAAATAAAGACTGAATGCGTAAGATTAAAAACAGAGAGTGACAGTAGGAACTTGCTTAAGTCTAGGTGGTAGCAATGTGGGATGGAGTATTGCCAGGGAAATCCAAGCAAGTGACGGAAAGTGTGCACAGACCAAGCCCCAGTCTTTCCAACAGATGCAGAAGAGAGTCTTAGTTTGCTGACTAGGTGGCTATGTAGTCTCCATGGATGGAGCTGGAGGACATGGAAGAAACAGCTTTGAAGGGAGAACTCACCCATTCACTGTTGGAGGGTAGAGGGAGAAGTCATTCAGAAAAATGTGGGAGGAAAGAAAAAAGTTGGGTTTTTTTTTTTTTGTTTTTTCAAGAGGGGGGATTAGTCAAGTAAGATGAAGAAAATAAGCAGCATTGTGTAGATCAGTAAGATGAAAATCAGTAACCGAAAGAAGAGTGGCATTATAGCTGGTTCCAGCAATGGAAATGCGGAAAGAGTGGGACCAGCAGACTATAAAACAGATAAAGAAGACAAAGCTAATGGGTAGGTTGGATTAGATTGACAAAATCTCTGGGGAATCCAGTTTTCTAAATTTCCTATTGGAATCCCACACATATCCCCAGGTTCTCTTTCTCCTGACTTCTCTTAGGATAAAAATGTGATAAGTTTCTTTGTCTTTAGCGTTCCAGTGTAGGGCCTGCAAATGGAAACTCTTGTTGCCGATATGGAAGGGTAGAGACGTGAGGGTTGAAGGCTGGGGGGCTTTACCTATGGCAGAGTTTGCCCATCACTTTACGATGTCAGAAGGGAAGCAAAGGAGCCTGGGCCTCTAGAGTCGTCCATGATTTCAGAGTACAGAAACGGCACCTGAAATGGCAGCAGCCTGCAGTTCTCCTCCGACTCTCTCATGTTAAGAGAGCTCACACACAACCCAGTAATTTCCTAAGACTTTGATTTTCCACATTAAAATTCTTTCAGATGGAAACTTAAGAAAGAGAATTCAAAACACAAATAAGGAAGAAAAAGGGTCTTTTTATAGCTGATGTGGATACTTGAATAAAAAGGAAATGGCCATGTAGAAGAAAGGTGAACTGCTTTCAGGGATGAGAACTTTAAGCAGAAAGGAATATAGGTAACATCGAGCACATTGTCACCCTGGTCAAAGGGCCAGTTGCATAAGGGGGAACATTTCGTATTGTGTAAGGACAACATGGAGCACAGGGGAGAAATTTAATAACCTAACAATTTTACTATGAAAGTAGGAATACTGGAAAACCCTGGCAGCCCACAACTCAAATGTAGGAAGATGTTCTCAGTGAAGGAAGACACAAGCTGAGTCCCTAGGACACATCTGGTCTAGCCAGCTGTGGGAGGGAAAGTGAACGTGCTTCCACAAATTCCGGAAGTTCCTGGTGAACTTGGCAGCTTTACTGTTTATTACAATGTGTCTGCCTCTAAACATGTGCATGGGAACATCCACATCCCTGTGGTTCGCCTGATATGCGATGTTAATTAATATGCACACCCCTCTATTTTCTGCGAAGTGCCTTGTTCTTCTTGGTAAAGTGCATGATGCAAATGTCATTTACTGTGTCATTTGCCCTGTGTATGGGGGAGGGGGAGTGATTTACTCTTGCCATTGGGCTCCTGTGCACATTACAAGTGCTTCCGTGGTGGGAGGTGATAATATAGCTTCTTATGGAGGAAGTTACCAGGGTAGAGTGGTCTCCAGTGCTAGGTTCCAAAGATCTCAGTCAAAGTTACATCATGAACAAATTCTGTCTCTTTGGGAAAGCTTCTCAACCTCTCCTTGTCCTGGTTTTCTGCCCTCTAAATGGCAGGTAACAGTGAACTAAAAATGAGAAGACACCATTGGCTTTGCTTTCTGTGTTTTGAAAGTAGAAGTGACAGTGTGATGTAGGAGGGTCATCTGTCTATGTGTTACTTTCATTGGTTAAT
>LOEQ01016226.1:0-13694 GCA_001685075.1 Bramus lutescens | reverse complement strand
ACACACACACACACACACACACACACACACAGAGAGAGAGCACTGATGTCATAGCATCTGCGACTATACTCAACATTTTGCATGGGTGCTGGGTCCTCACGCTTGCACAGCGAGGACTCTTACCTACTGAGCTATCTTCCCAGCCCCAATTCTGTGGGGTTCTTAAAAGCTATATAATAGTTGGATAAAAAGTAGTGAAGTTTCGTTATTATGACTGACTGTACCTATGTACTATGTATGCTGCTTTATGTGTGATATATTTCCCAACAACAGTATAAATTGAAATCTGATAAATAGAAACCGAAGAGCTTGGGTGACACATGCCTGCAGTACCAGTACTGGAGAGGTAAAGGCAGGACTACACGTTCTAGGCCAGCCAGGACTACATATCCAGACTGAGAGAGGGCTGGTGGGGAGTGAGGGGAGGGAGGAACAGATCTGAAATCACAAACCTATAAATTAACAAGAAAAGTAATTTTATGTAGTGAAATATCAAAACCGAACCTGCAGAAACTAAGAGTAGCATCTTATATCTTTACCTTTAGTATCTGCCAACATTTTTTAGAATTTTCACTGTAGCCGATAGATCAAAAAAATTGAATATTTTTATTTTTTAATAAAAATACAGTTTGTCTATAAGTAATATCACCACAGAGGCCCCTAAATCCATGTATTCAACCAAAAAGTGCTCAACTTTAAATAAGACTCTACGGAGCTGGTTATAGTCACTGAATAGACAAACATTGCCAATAAATCTCTACACACTTACTATCTGATTTATAATACACTCAAAAATGTCAGCACAAGAACTGTAAATCTATAACATAACCAGTAAAATTGGCAGACTGGGAGATTTCCAAGATGAGCACTGTAAAGTTCAATGGAGAAAATAAGATGATAAGTGGAAAGACAGTGGGGAAGAAAAAAAAAGAATCTCCTTTTTTCAAAAGCCAACCTGGCGTCTGGAAGGAGGGCCCAGCTGTTGAGCATCTTCTGCTCCTGCAGAGGACTGGAGTTGGGTCACCTCAGGTGCCTCATAACCACCTGCCGCTCCAGCTCGGGACAATCTGGCGTCCTCTTCTGGCCTCCTCAGGTGCCCCCTGTACACACACACACACAGACACACACATACACACACACACACACACACATAAATAAAAAATAAATATTTTTTAAAGCCAATCCATCCTAAATCAATCTGTAAGTTTGAGCCGGTTCTTATCTTTGTCAAAAGGGTGTGAGGGAGAGTCATCCAATAGAAGAAACTGGGATTTGTTAAAGCGTTTGGGGTTATGCTTCGCACTTTGTCCGCTTACACTCTGCCATCTCTCCCCATGTGAGGTGCTGATGGGCATGCCCTATGGAAGCATTCCCAGAAAGACAGTGCCTCGAGCTGAGGAAGAAAAAGCCATGGACTTCTCCGTCCTCTGGGATTTTGAGGTACAAACCTTGGTATCAATGCGCTTCCATTTTGTGACGATAGAGCCGGTGTCCGTCCTTCTCAATCAAGTATCAGTCCCCTCAGAAATGGAGGGGCGATTGGAGCGATTTCCCGAGGTACCCAGCCAGACTGCCTCCGGGGACCCTAGGGAAACATCTTAGCAGTAAGTAGATAGTGCGAATGTTGCATTTAGCTGTTGAAAAGCGATGCTTTCTTCAGAGAGGACCCTTGTAGCAAGCCAACGTTTTCCCACAGCCTCCTGTCTGTGCTGTGCCATGGCTGTCTTCAGGACGCCCTGCTTTGTGTCTGTGTACTCGGTATCGTCATCCATTTTCTCTGCTGCCAAAGTGAACTTCATAAAAAACCGGAGCATGTCCCTCTCGTACTTTGGCTGCCCCTTGTTTCCCATTCCCAGTGGCATTAAAGCCAATGTCCTTCATCAAGTTTACAAAAGAGGAGTGTGCGGCTAAGTCCTCCCAAGTGACCGCCCGGTATTCTGAAGTCAGCGGTCTCTGAGCACACAGCAGGCGGCAGTGCCTCACTATCCCGCTAGTGGGCGCCCCCTGGAATCTTCGTCCACCCTGTATCCATCCTCACCCTCCTCTGCAACTTCAAAGGGTTCCCAAGGTCACCTTAGCCTAGCAATTGTGCTGCTTACAACAAGCTATGGGGCTGGCATCCTCCATCCTCAGAGTCACACTTGAGTCTCCTCAGAAATGAGGGACAAGTTGGAGTAATTTCCCAAGGTGCCCAGCCACTTTGCTGCCAGGGCTTTTCTTTACTTTTTTCTCACCCAGCAATCCCTGTTGAAATCTCTTACCTACCAAAAACAAACAGAATTCATTCAGCAACAATCCCTGATGTTGTTTTCAGCAAAGAAATATCAAAAGTACTAAGATCTAAATTAATACTATACCTAACTAACTTATTTTATAAGTTTACTCAATGCTAAAGCCAAGTACACATGAAAGTAAAAAAGAAAACAGGGATAGATGGGAGGCCTCCGAGGGTAGGTGGGCTTGCCAGTGAGGCTGACAACCTGGGTGTGATCCCCAACACCCACATGGTAGAAGGAGAGAACTGATTCCCATAGTTTGTTCTCTGACCTCCACACGTGCCATGGCATGTGTGCATCTGCACACACACACACAGAAAATTAAAACAAAGCAAAATCTTTAAAATGTTGAAAAACAACAGAAAACAAACAAAATTTAAGTTGCGCAGCTGTCTAAGGTCATTTTGAAATGTTAAAAAATTCCACAAACTTTTGTGTATTTCTGGCACATTAAGAACCCAGCCACAGTTGAGCAGGGGTGGGGGCACCAAAAAAAAAAAGCAAAACAAAACAAAACCAGAAAGAACCTGACTTCAGAGTTCTGGTAGCTCCCCAGAAGAAGGAGAGGAAGGATAGTAGGTGCCAGAGTGGTTGACACCAGAACACAACTGAGCAGGTCTGGTAGGGCTCACAGAGACTGAAGCAGCAGCTGCGCCTGTGCAGATCTGCACGAGGTCCTCTGCATATGTGTTGTGACTGTTTACCTTTGGGGTTTTGTGGGACTCCTAACTGTGAGAGTGGGGTGTCTCTGACTCTTTTGTCTGCTCTTGGGACCTTTTTCTTCCTACTGGGTTGCCTCTTCCAGCCTTGATATGAGGGTTTGTGCCTAGTTTTACCAAATCTTGTCAATCCTGCTTGTTTTTTTCTCAAGGGAAACAGAGGGTATGGGGAGAGGGCAGGTGATTGCAGACTGGGAGGAGTGAAGGGAGGGGAGGCTGCCAGCAGGATGTATTGTATGAGAAAAGAATAAGTGTTTTTTATTAAAAAAGAAGAACTAGGTAGTGCTGGCACATGCCTTTAATCCCAGCACTCAGGAGGCAGGCAGATCTCCTGGTCTATAAAGTGAGTTCCAGAATAACCAGGACTGTTACACAGAGAAACCCTGTCTTGAACTGCCCCCCCCCAAAAAAAGAGAACTTGGCTATAGAACGCAATAGCTTGGAGCTTTGCATTCTTGAGTGTGTGTCCTGGGCACACATGCTCATACACAGACATGCACTCTCCTCTCCTGCCTGAATCTCCATGCACTCTGTGCAGTGGAAGAATGAAGAAAGAACAGACAAGGACTGTGGATGGCCTCTGGAGACACTGTGAACTGAATATGTAGGATTCTTCCTCTTGGGAGACTTGCTTTAAAACTCTGAGTCAGAAACCCCTGATAGAAAGGAAGTGTGCAATCGCTCTCGCCTCTGAGATTACAAACCCAGAGACTTTGGATGTCTTTCCTACAGGGCTACATAAAATATTCTGCTCTCTTCTATGGCTACTACAACAATCAGAGGACCATCGGGTGGCTGAGGTACAGGCTGCCCATGGCGTACTTTATGGTGGGGGTCAGCGTGTTTGGCTACAGCTTGATGATTGTCATTAGATCGTAAGTATGAGTGTCTTGTTTGTAGGGCTTTTAAAAAAAGATTTATTTATTATATGTACAGTATTCTGCTGGTGTGTATGTATGCCTGCAGGCCAGAAAAGGGCACCAGATCTCATTATAGATGCTTGTAAGCCACCATGTGGTTGCCAGGAATTGAACTCAGGACCTCTAGAAGAGCAATCAGTGCTCTTAACCTCTAGGCCATCTCTCCAGCCCTTGTTTGTGGGTTGCGATCTTTCTTCATTGAAACAATGCTCCTCTGATTCCTCTACGTCTTTTTACTTTCTTGGGATACTTTGAGAGGCAGCAAACAGGCAACTCTACAAGCCTAGCAGTTCCTGGTGATCCTGCTAAGCACAATAACTGACAACGGCAGCTTAAGGGCCAGGGGGCTTATGTGAGTTCTCCAACATGGCAGAGGAGTTCTAGTGACAAGAGCCTGAGGCATCTGGTCACATTAGTCCACAGTTAGGAAGCCAAGTGATGACTGCTAGTCCCTTGCGCTTTAGCGTTCTCCTTTTTCCACAGTCCAGGAGCCTAGTCTATGGAACAGTGTCACTGACAGTTGGGTCCCTCCCAACTCTGTTACCCTAATCTAGATAACCCTCACCATTGTGTCCACAGGCTTGTCTCCTAGGCGATTCTAGATCTAATACAATCAGTATTATGATCCTACCAAGCAAATACAGATTATGAAATATAATTGATAAGCCAGATCATATGTGAAACTCTGGGGAATGAACTTTATGGAATGAAACTCCTTTAAACGAGGCAGAGAAGAGCCAATTATGCTGAAAGTTTGAAGTGTAAAATATGAGTGGAAAAAGCACACATGCAAAGACCTGAAGGCAGAGAACAATTCTAGAATTCCCATCTAGATAAACCATCCAATTACCCAAACTAGCAAAGGGCCACTGTAGCGTGAAAGGGAGCGTAGAATCTTAGAAAATGGAAGTTTGCTGCCTGTTTCTTCTCTCCAGGGCTCCTCAGAAGGAAAAGTAAATAAAAATGCCAATCCTGTCACTTATAAAGAAACAAATAATAGACCTATACCAAAAGAATTTGTGTGGCTCTGGTTAGCCATGGCATCCTCTCTCTGGTTCCAGCTCTCCCTACCTCTGTGGTCAAGATTGCCTTTTTTTTTTTGCATGTACATAAGTGTCTTCCTCAATCACTCTCCATCTTATTTTTTGAGACAGGAGCTCTCACTGAACCTGAAATTTACCAGTTCAGCCAGGCTGTCTGGTCAGTGAGCTCTGGGGAGCCACCTGTGTCCACCTCCCCAATCCTGGAGATTGGTGATGCAGACAGGTGCCATCATACCTGGCTCTTCCAAACTTGGGTCCTCTTGCCTGTACCAAGCACTTTAACAACGAATCCATCTCCCCCAGCTTTATCTGTTCCTCTTAATTCATATTCTTAGTCCAGTTCATGACTGCGGAATGTTTCTGTGATGAACCAAAATTACCTAGGCCCTGCGAGAGAGCAAGTCCAAATAGTCAATAGCAAGACAAAGTAAGGGAGGAGCAGAAAACCCCCACACTTTCTGATGGAATCCATGATTAGAATTCTGTGATTACCACAGGGCTGAGCTCCAGGGAGTGCAGAGAGGCTGGGTCAGGGAGATCGAAGCAGGTGCCCAACAAGGAAGGTCTGGGTGCTTTCATCCAAACTTGCTAAAGATTAACCAGATCCTCTAACCAGCATCCTCAAGAGTTACTGAGTTTTTAAAAACACTTATTATTTTATGTGTATGAGCACTTTTGACTACATCTCTGTATGTGTACCACATGTGTACGTGGTGCCAGGGAAGTCAGTAGAGGGCATCAGATACCCTGGACCTGTAGTTACAGACAGTTGTGAGCTGCCGTGTAGATGCTGGGAATAGATAGAACCTGGGTCCTCTGCAAGAACAACAAGTGCTCCTAACAGTGGAGACATCCAAGCCCAAGTTACTGAGCTTTATATCAGAAAAATGCATACCTCTAACCAAGAAAATTAAATGACTTAGAAAGACGTGTTTCTGTTTGAGAATGGAATTCCCAAGTTCTCTGACCATATATACACGACCGCGTCAAACCTCCAAAAACCAAAGCAAGGGCAGAAAACACAGCGAGGTGTCCTAGATCTCACAGACTTCGTTTTCCAACACACACCATGGGTGCTTGCAGGGAACTCTGAATTTGGGGAGAGCAGTTCTCAACTGTCAACAAAATTGTCCTAGCTAATATCCTCCCTGGCTTGTCCCTCCGTCGCGTGTCGTCTTCTCCTTGTGCCCAAGACTGACTGAGGCCAAGGATCCCGGTGGCTGATGTAGCAGAAAAGAGGCAGGTGTGACAACAGTGACATGTGTCCTCCAGGATGGCCAGCAATACCCAAGGCAGCACCAGTGAAGGGGAGAGTGACAACTTCACATTCAGCTTCAAGATGTTCACCAGCTGGGACTACCTCATCGGGAACTCAGAGACGGCCGACAACAAATACGTCTCCATCACCACCAGCTTCAAGGTAGCGACTCTGGGGCTTTTCCTCCTTCCTGAGGAAACTCTGGGTCCGCCCAGCCATTGGGAAGCTTTCCTCAGCTGGGTGAGCAGAAATGAGGTCTCCAAATAAGCCGTGAGAGGGGCTGTATCAGTACACACCTTCTAAAAAGACGCTCATGGCAGGACCATGCTAAGACTCTTTCTTATGTGCCAGAGAATCCTGACTCCTTTTTTTTTTAGATTTTTTTTCTCTCACACATTACATCCTAGCCACAGTTCCCCTTCCTCCTCTCTTTGCAGTCCTTCCCCACCCCATCCACTCCTCTGTTTCCCTTCAGAAAGGGCAGGCCTCCCAGGGGTATCGACCACACATGACATATCAAGTTATAATAAAACCAGAACCCTGACTTCTGAAGTCTGGTCCTTCCTCTTCCCTCAGGACATGGCTATCTGGTGGAGTTCATGGAAGGGTTTGTTTGGGACGACTCATGTCAACCTATGTTTGCTAGGATTGCCTAAGGGGCTTTAAAACTGTTCTGCCCAGGGCCTTTGGGATTCTGGTGTGATTGGCTAACTTTGTCATTGCTGATGTAGTTTAAGTGGTTTTTTGTGTTTTAAAGCTCCCCAAATAAGAGAACACCCATTTAAAGATGTGGAAATGAAGAATTAACCTTGCATTTCTTACAATCCACATCTCTTACAATCCTCATTATTTTATTCACAAGAAACTTGAAATGGGCTGAGGAAATATAGTTCAGTCAAAATAAATAATCCAGCCAGCATGGTGGTTTAGGCTTGTTATCCTGGTGCTTGGGAATACCCATAGGAAGCATACGAGAGTTTGATGCCAGGCTGGGCTACATGGCAAGACTGTCTCAACCAAAAAACCATGAACCAGACTGTAAATAAATGAATAGAGGCAGAAATTATAGCATAGAAACATTGTGTGTTATATTGTCCTTCTGTGGCTGTAAAAACAACCACAAGCTTTTAAGTCAGGGGTCTCATTACATAGCCCAGTATGGGCTTGAACTTGTGATCCCCCTGACTCAGCTTTCTGAGTGCTAGGATTGGAAACTTATCCCACTATACCTGGCTTTGATTCCAAGATCTTTGTAGTTGAGTATTTCGCCTGTCTGGTTCAGCAGGCCGCCTTCCCCAGGCCTGCACTGACTTGTACGACAGTTGTGTTTAGCTCCCTTACATTTTTCCTTTCTAACCCTGCCCTCCCTGGGAGGATAAATGGTCTTCTGCTCACTGCCAGTTTACTGCCCACTAAATGGGTTTATTGGGCCTGAGTCCTGTTCACCCGGCAGGGTGTGGATGGGGAGCCGACTCAATTCTATTCTCATCTCTCAGCAAGCAGGCTGGGGCCATCTGCAACCACAGGCGGGGAAGGCTGGAACAGTTATGACTCTTCCTCTAGACCAGACCAAGGGCCATGCCCTGCCTATGAAGCTCTTAAAACTATCAGTATGACAGCATTGTTTACCGAAAGCAGAAGCAATACACATACATAACTGTGAGGAGTCTGCGATCACCAAGCCTGCAGAGTAACAGTTTACACAAAGCAAGAAGGATGGCTCAGTAGCCAGGGTTGGTTCAAACTTTGAGAGTCTGACCCCAGTAGTTTATTTTAGGTATATGTAGCAGAGAATTATTTGGAAAAAATTTTCCTGGTGATAAATAACTCAATCCCATATACAAAATACAGCTTAAAACAGGACTACATTGGAAGTCTTTGTAAAGCACATGTGACAGACAGCTTCCAAGATGGGTTCTATAGACTGACTATATGTGACATCTTAAGGGTCTAGAGGAGGTCTAGTGGGGCCTTGGTCGTACAGATAACACAAAGGTCACCAGGCTATTAACCACCTCCATTCCCAGTATCTGGTCAGAAAACAGGTTATACATGTCTCCCTTGAAGAGACAACCCTTTGTATTTAACATTCCTGGCTTCCCTAATGCTTATCTGTGAACACAAGGACCTCTGTACCTCCTACACATAACGGGATAGATGTGAGAATTCTGCAAGCTAACATAACGTAGCCTGACGAGTTAGCTAAACCTCAGAGCGAAGTCAGTAACTGGCGATTAGCAGAGAGGTCTTGTCCCAAGCACTCGGCCCGGGAGACCATGTCTTTTATTCTAGTCTGCCCCTTACTGCACAGGTCTTCGCAGTTACTAATGCAGGACACAAACAGCAAACAAAAATCAATTGTATTTTATACTAACAAAAACCAATTTAACTGATTTTAAAATTCTATTTATAATAATACCCAAAACATAAATGTTTATCAATAAAATCCCCCTACCAAAAAAAAAATGTGAGACACCAAACAATCAAACAAAACCAGCACTCAGTATTAAGAAACCCTAAGAACAGGAACTGGCAAAATATAGCTTGGAGACTAAATCCAGATACTTTTATAAATAAACCTTTATTGATTCAAAACCATGAACAGTTACTTACTTATTACCTATAGTTATTTTCATGCAGTAATGGCAGTGGTGAATAGTGAAACAGAAACATGGACTTCAGGCCTATAATGTCCACTATGTAAATTTTATAGGATATTTGACAACTCCTATATTTGAGAGCTCAAGATTAAAATTTTAATCTGAGGGGCTGAAGAGATGGTTCAGCAAATAAGAACAGTGGTTTCTCTTGCAGAGGACCTGGGTTTCATTCACTTAACACACATGGTGGCTCACAACTGTCTATGACCCCAGTACCTAGGGATCTGAACCCTTTTCTGGCCTCCACAGGCACACATGTGACCTGTGACAGACAGTCAGGCACAGACATACATGCAGGCAAAATGCACATTCACATAAAAATAATAGAATAACAAAAACACTTAAATGTATTAATTTTCAAATTTGATTTTATTTGGTCTATTGGTTTAAAACAACAAAAAGAAAGAAAGAAAATTTATGGAAAATATGTAGTGGCATGTCTAGCACAAGTAAATCTCAGCTTTCATTATTACAAAATAACCAAACCCAAGATAACAATAACAGTAAAGTTACATTTTTATAGAAAATATAATGTGGGAGTCCCCTCTGTGTGCTGTGATTATCATTAATGAATAAAGAAACTGCTTTGGACCTATAGCAAGGCAGAACTTAGGTAGACAGGGAAAGCTGGACTGAATGCTGGGACAAAGAAGGGTGGAGTCGGAGAGAAGCCAGGAGCGGCCACTGCCCGAGACAGATGTGCTGAAACTTTGCTGGTAGGCCTCAACCTCGTGGTGATGCACAGATTGATGGAGATGAGTTAAATTAAGATGTAAGAGTTAGCCAATAAGAAGTTAGAGCAAATGGGCCAACCAGTGATTTAAATAATACAGTTTTTTGTGATTATTTTGGTTCTGGGTGGCAGGAACAAACAAGCAGCCTCCTACAAAAATATCTATAACTCTCTACAGGGTATTCCATCACCTCTTCTGTATCCTTTATTGAAATACAGAAAAGTATTCTCAGGGATTCCCAACCATGGTACTGGGTTCCTGGCCTGACGTTATTCATATCTCATTTTTACATGCTAAGGAATCTATAGTGGATGAACAAGAGAGCAACAAAGAGGAAAATATCCACCTGACAAGATTTCTCCGTGTCCTGGCCAACTTTCTCATTCTCTGCTGTCTGTGTGGAAGTGGGTACCTCATTTACTTTGTGGTGAAGCGGTCGCAGGAATTCTCCAAAATGAAGAACGTCAGCTGGTATGAAAGGAATGAGGTAAGATGGGCTTTTCCTATAAAGCCGAGATTGAGGAGAAGTGTTAGAATCTCTCTGCTGTCAGCATAAGTCTGACGACTCAGCAGAGTCCCTAAAAGTCTGAGTCCCAGGCCTTGCTTTAAAAGGCAAAATTAATCCAGGCGTGGTAGCACATTCCTTTAATCCCAGCACTCAGGAGGCAGAGACATGAGGATCTCTGAAAGTCCGAGGACACCTAGTCTTAGTGAGTTCCAGGACTGCCAGGCTACATTGTGAGACCCTGTCTCAAAACAAATAACTATTACAGGGTGGAGAGATGACTCGGTGTTTGACAGCAGTCTTGAAGAAGACCTACATTTAGGTTCCAGCACCACATGGGGGCTCACAAGCATCTGTGCCTCTGGTTCCAGGGGATCCAACACCTTCTTCTGGCCTCTGCAGGCACAAGGCATCATGGATACGCATACACGCATGCAGGCAATACACTCAAATGTATAAAAATAAATAAATAAAGTAATTACTTTTTAAAGGCTGATGATACTCTAATTTTATTTTCCTTGTAAATCAGTTGTTCCTGTTGCTGGAAGACTGCTTTGTTTCTAGTTCAGTAACTTGACTCAAATATAGCGTGGAGTTTGTTTTTCTGGGTGACAGTATCAGCTAGATAGTGTATACATTCTGAATTTTTTATTTTAGGCAATTGTATTTTTGTTTTAGAGTTATTGAATTATGATTTTGAGAATTTGTATCCATTTTTGAGTCTGGCTATCTAAAACTCTCGTTTTTCTAAAACTTTTAACTTCTTTATTCATTTATCTTTTACTTCAAAATTCCCCTCCTTTCGATGTTTTCAGGTGGAGATCGTGATGTCTCTGCTGGGGATGTTCTGTCCCCCTCTATTTGAAACCATCGCTGCCCTGGAGAATTACCACCCACGCACCGGGCTGAAGTGGCAGCTCGGCCGCATCTTTGCTCTTTTCCTGGGAAACCTCTACACGTTTCTCCTGGCCCTCATGGATGACATCCACCTTAAGGTAAAGCCCACCCGTGCCACAGTGCCTGCTGTCCACTGTATTCCCTTTTATAATAGAATAACTTTACTGAGCATCATTTCTATTAATTAAATAAATGTTGGCAGTTTAGGAAGGAATATTAAAAGGAGGTATCTCTAGAACCCATAATGCAAAGGCCTCAGCTGCAAACAATTGCTCCAGTTCTTTCCTGCTTTTATCCTATGTTGTCTTTTTCCACATCATGTCTTTACCATTCAGAACTCTTAATATTTTATATGCAGGTTTTCCCATGTTGCTTCATGGCTGTCATAGCTATCAATAACCAAGTAATTGTCCACTGGTGCGGTATGCCATGGTTGACCAAACTGCTCATCAGTGCTTGTCAGGCATGTATGGAACACTGCATGTTTAGTCCTTGGGTACAGCAGGGAACGAGACACAGTCCTGTCCCAAATGGCTTCATGCTCAGGGTCAGGAGGCAGACTCATTCAATACAGTATGCCGGGAAATATGTTTCAGTGGGAACAAGTCTAAGGAAGTGTGTCAGAGCACAGGAGGACTTCAAATCCTCAGCTTGGGGAGTCTCAGCAGATACTGGAGGAAGCATAGGAACAGATGATGCCAACAGGAGACTCTAGGATGACTAGAGAATAAGAAAGGAAAGGAACGGAGACAGTGAAGGGACCAATGAGTCTCCTTGCTCATCTACCTCGCTACTCTTCTGCAGGAACTTTTCCTTGAGGTAATAGGAACTTTTTAGAGGGTTCTAACAACTCAAGTGCCTGGCACTGGTCCATAGTCCTTCTACCCTCTCTGGCTTCCCTCCTTCCCCGAGAAAGTGTTCCCACCCTTCTGGACCTCACATTTTACTCTGGGGTAGAGTTACCACTTGCCTTTCTCTGAGACTAGTTGACTATTTCCAGAAGTCACAGCCTTGAAGATGTCCTCTATGCCCCCTGTTATCTGATGTGGGTGTTCCTTGGTCCCCAGAGAAAATTTTCACAGCTCAAACAACTTTGTTTCCTAGTTGATCATCTCTATTACCTACTAGACCATGAACTAGCTGAGAGAAAACTCTCTTGGTCACTCACATGTCACTACTCACTTGTATGTACAGACTAGACCCTGAATAAGCTCTTTTCAAGACAAATGAATGGAGAGATGGGTGAGAGGATTGATGGATGCTAACAGGGAGAAATGGATGGATGGGTGGGTGAACTGACGAATGTTAACTTAGGAAGAAAACTTTGTGGAAAAGATCCAGGGGTTCCAGCCCATTGCACCTTCTCTGGGTGGATTGAAAGCCTGAGAAGTTCATTTCTTAAAAGATAGTCCAATGTGAAGGGAGAAACCAAACGACAGGCTTGGAGCTAGTTTTCCTTGTTCCCATGGAAACAGCTGAACTACGCGTGGCTCCTTTCAACTTCCCATCACCATGTTGTTCTCTTCCAGCTTTCTAATGAGGAGAAAATCAAGAACATCACTCATTGGACCCTGTTTAACTATTACAACTCCTCAGATGGGAATGAAAGTGTGCCCCGCCCACCACCACACCCTGCAGATGTGCCCAGAGGTTCCTGCTGGGAGACAGCAGTGGGCATTGTGAGTATCTACTCTCTATAAAAAGGTGACCCTTGTTCTAAGTTCTTTGTTGTGTCTTCTTTGAAAACAGCCCTGAACACTCAAATGTCCATTAAGTAGGCATTGTTTTTAATGTCTATTTTTTATTTATTTATTTTACATTCCATTCAGTTTTCCCTCCATCCTCTTCTCCCAATCCCTTCCCCTCCACCTCCCCTCTACTCATAGATTAGTGCCTAGCCCAATTGTCATCAGAGGGGCTTCATCCAGCAACTGATGAAAACAGATGCAGACCCACAGTCAAACATTAGGTGGTGCAGAGAACCCTGCAGAAGAGAAAGGGAAAGGATTATAGGCACCAGAGGGGTCAAGCAGGCATGAATAGAGCAGACCCTGTACATCCTGGAATTTTATATATATTCTACTGTCTTTAAAGTTGTGTGACCAAACTTTGCCTGAGAAGATGCAACACACACATCCATTCACCCCAGATAGGGAGCTCAGGACAAACGAAATTACAGACACCTCCAAATCCAACCAATGAGTTTTATGAGGGTTACTTGCAGGAAATGCTAGTGAGGTTTCTTACAGCAACAGATATGACTCAAAGGCAGCTGCATCACTGAAGCCCACCCCAGCGTGGGTGAGAGCTCACTAAAGCTGGGAACCTGAGCACCCTGCACAGCCTACAGGCAGTTCTCCAGACACCTCAGTTGATCTAAACCCCCTCTGCACAGCAGCTGATCTTGGGGTCCTTTTTGCAGCTCAGCTTACCTGAGTGTTTTCTTTGCAGGTCAGCTCCCTTGAGAGTGACTCTCAGCAGACTTTATTATTTACTCTTGGGAGAGAGGAGCCTAAGTCCAGCTGGTCAATTTCAGGGACTTCCTGAAGTCATTTTGAGTTGTTTATCTTCCTATTTAAGGAACTTCCCTGCCGGAAGGAATATTTCAATCTTGGAAAAAACTGCTAGATTGCAGAGGTCTGGCAGATCCTTCCATTTAAAAACAAATCATTCATATATATA
>LOEQ01016225.1:0-13694 GCA_001685075.1 Bramus lutescens | reverse complement strand
TATATATATGAATGATTTGTTTTTAAATGGAAGGATCTGCCAGACCTCTGCAATCTAGCAGTTTTTTCCAAGATTGAAATATTCCTTCCGGCAGGGAAGTTCCTTAAATAGGAAGATAAACAACTCAAAATGACTTCAGGAAGTCCCTGAAATTGACCAGCTGGACTTAGGCTCCTCTCTCCCAAGAGTAAATAATAAAGTCTGCTGAGAGTCACTCTCAAGGGAGCTGACCTGCAAAGAAAACACTCAGGTAAGCTGAGCTGCAAAAAGGACCCCAAGATCAGCTGCTGTGCAGAGGGGGTTTAGATCAACTGAGGTGTCTGGAGAACTGCCTGTAGGCTGTGCAGGGTGCTCAGGTTCCCAGCTTTAGTGAGCTCTCACCCACGCTGGGGTGGGCTTCAGTGATGCAGCTGCCTTTGAGTCATATCTGTTGCTGTAAGAAACCTCACTAGCATTTCCTGCAAGTAACCCTCATAAAACTCATTGGTTGGATTTGGAGGTGTCTGTAATTTCGTTTGTCCTGAGCTCCCTATCTGGGGTGAATGGATGTGTGTGTTGCATCTTCTCAGGCAAAGTTTGGTCACACAACTTTAAAGACAGTAGAATATATATAAAATTCCAGGATGTACAGGGTCTGCTCTATTCATGCCTGCTTGACCCCTCTGGTGCCTATAATCCTTTCCCTTTCTCTTCTGCAGGGTTCTCTGCACCACCTAATGTTTGACTGTGGGTCTGCATCTGTTTTCATCAGTTGCTGGATGAAGCCCCTCTGATGACAATTGGGCTAGGCACTAATCTATGAGTAGAGGGGAGGTGGAGGGGAAGGGATTGGGAGAAGAGGATGGAGGGAAAACTGAATGGAATGTAAAATAAATAAATAAAAAATAGACATTAAAAACAATGCCTACTTAATGGACATTTGAGTGTTCAGGGCTGTTTTCAAAGAAGACACAACAAAGAACTGAGAACAAGGGTCACCTTTTTATAGAGAGTAGCTACTCACAATGCCCACTGCTGTCTCCCAGCAGGAACCCCTGGGCACATCTGCAGGGTGTGGTGGTGGGTGGGGCACACTTTCATTCCCATCTGAGGAGTTGTAATAGTTAAACAGGGTCCAATGAGTGATGTTCTTGATTTTCTCCTCATTAGAAAGCTGGAAGAGAACAACATGGTGATGGGAAGTTGAAAGGAGCCACGCGTAGTTCAGCTGTTTCCATGGGAACAAGGAAAACTAGCTCCAAGCCTGTCGTTTGGTTTCTCCCTTCACATTGGACTATCTTTTAAGAAATGAACTTCTCAGGCTTTCAATCCACCCAGAGAAGGTGCAATGGGCTGGAACCCCTGGATCTTTTCCACAAAGTTTTCTTCCTAAGTTAACATTCGTCAGTTCACCCACCCATCCATCCATTTCTCCCTGTTAGCATCCATCAATCCTCTCACCCATCTCTCCATTCATTTGTCTTGAAAAGAGCTTATTCAGGGTCTAGTCTGTACATACAAGTGAGTAGTGACATGTGAGTGACCAAGAGAGTTTTCTCTCAGCTAGTTCATGGTCTAGTAGGTAATAGAGATGATCAACTAGGAAACAAAGTTGTTTGAGCTGTGAAAATTTTCTCTGGGGACCAAGGAACACCCACATCAGATAACAGGGGGCATAGAGGACATCTTCAAGGCTGTGACTTCTGGAAATAGTCAACTAGTCTCAGAGAAAGGCAAGTGGTAACTCTACCCCAGAGTAAAATGTGAGGTCCAGAAGGGTGGGAACACTTTCTCGGGGAAGGAGGGAAGCCAGAGAGGGTAGAAGGACTATGGACCAGTGCCAGGCACTTGAGTTGTTAGAACCCTCTAAAAAGTTCCTATTACCTCAAGGAAAAGTTCCTGCAGAAGAGTAGCGAGGTAGATGAGCAAGGAGACTCATTGGTCCCTTCACTGTCTCCGTTCCTTTCCTTTCTTATTCTCTAGTCATCCTAGAGTCTCCTGTTGGCATCATCTGTTCCTATGCTTCCTCCAGTATCTGCTGAGACTCCCCAAGCTGAGGATTTGAAGTCCTCCTGTGCTCTGACACACTTCCTTAGACTTGTTCCCACTGAAACATATTTCCCGGCATACTGTATTGAATGAGTCTGCCTCCTGACCCTGAGCATGAAGCCATTTGGGACAGGACTGTGTCTCGTTCCCTGCTGTACCCAAGGACTAAACATGCAGTGTTCCATACATGCCTGACAAGCACTGATGAGCAGTTTGGTCAACCATGGCATACCGCACCAGTGGACAATTACTTGGTTATTGATAGCTATGACAGCCATGAAGCAACATGGGAAAACCTGCATATAAAATATTAAGAGTTCTGAATGGTAAAGACATGATGTGGAAAAAGACAACATAGGATAAAAGCAGGAAAGAACTGGAGCAATTGTTTGCAGCTGAGGCCTTTGCATTATGGGTTCTAGAGATACCTCCTTTTAATATTCCTTCCTAAACTGCCAACATTTATTTAATTAATAGAAATGATGCTCAGTAAAGTTATTCTATTATAAAAGGGAATACAGTGGACAGCAGGCACTGTGGCACGGGTGGGCTTTACCTTAAGGTGGATGTCATCCATGAGGGCCAGGAGAAACGTGTAGAGGTTTCCCAGGAAAAGAGCAAAGATGCGGCCGAGCTGCCACTTCAGCCCGGTGCGTGGGTGGTAATTCTCCAGGGCAGCGATGGTTTCAAATAGAGGGGGACAGAACATCCCCAGCAGAGACATCACGATCTCCACCTGAAAACATCGAAAGGAGGGGAATTTTGAAGTAAAAGATAAATGAATAAAGAAGTTAAAAGTTTTAGAAAAACGAGAGTTTTAGATAGCCAGACTCAAAAATGGATACAAATTCTCAAAATCATAATTCAATAACTCTAAAACAAAAATACAATTGCCTAAAATAAAAAATTCAGAATGTATACACTATCTAGCTGATACTGTCACCCAGAAAAACAAACTCCACGCTATATTTGAGTCAAGTTACTGAACTAGAAACAAAGCAGTCTTCCAGCAACAGGAACAACTGATTTACAAGGAAAATAAAATTAGAGTATCATCAGCCTTTAAAAAGTAATTACTTTATTTATTTATTTTTATACATTTGAGTGTATTGCCTGCATGCGTGTATGCGTATCCATGATGCCTTGTGCCTGCAGAGGCCAGAAGAAGGTGTTGGATCCCCTGGAACCAGAGGCACAGATGCTTGTGAGCCCCCATGTGGTGCTGGAACCTAAATGTAGGTCTTCTTCAAGACTGCTGTCAAACACCGAGTCATCTCTCCACCCTGTAATAGTTATTTGTTTTGAGACAGGGTCTCACAATGTAGCCTGGCAGTCCTGGAACTCACTAAGACTAGGTGTCCTCGGACTTTCAGAGATCCTCATGTCTCTGCCTCCTGAGTGCTGGGATTAAAGGAATGTGCTACCACGCCTGGATTAATTTTGCCTTTTAAAGCAAGGCCTGGGACTCAGACTTTTAGGGACTCTGCTGAGTCGTCAGACTTATGCTGACAGCAGAGAGATTCTAACACTTCTCCTCAATCTCGGCTTTATAGGAAAAGCCCATCTTACCTCATTCCTTTCATACCAGCTGACGTTCTTCATTTTGGAGAATTCCTGCGACCGCTTCACCACAAAGTAAATGAGGTACCCACTTCCACACAGACAGCAGAGAATGAGAAAGTTGGCCAGGACACGGAGAAATCTTGTCAGGTGGATATTTTCCTCTTTGTTGCTCTCTTGTTCATCCACTATAGATTCCTTAGCATGTAAAAATGAGATATGAATAACGTCAGGCCAGGAACCCAGTACCATGGTTGGGAATCCCTGAGAATACTTTTCTGTATTTCAATAAAGGATACAGAAGAGGTGATGGAATACCCTGTAGAGAGTTATAGATATTTTTGTAGGAGGCTGCTTGTTTGTTCCTGCCACCCAGAACCAAAATAATCACAAAAAACTGTATTATTTAAATCACTGGTTGGCCCATTTGCTCTAACTTCTTATTGGCTAACTCTTACATCTTAATTTAACTCATCTCCATCAATCTGTGCATCACCACGAGGTTGAGGCCTACCAGCAAAGTTTCAGCACATCTGTCTCGGGCAGTGGCCGCTCCTGGCTTCTCTCCGACTCCACCCTTCTTTGTCCCAGCATTCAGTCCAGCTTTCCCTGTCTACCTAAGTTCTGCCTTGCTATAGGTCCAAAGCAGTTTCTTTATTCATTAATGATAATCACAGCACACAGAGGGGACTCCCACATTATATTTTCTATAAAAATGTAACTTTACTGTTATTGTTATCTTGGGTTTGGTTATTTTGTAATAATGAAAGCTGAGATTTACTTGTGCTAGACATGCCACTACATATTTTCCATAAATTTTCTTTCTTTCTTTTTGTTGTTTTAAACCAATAGACCAAATAAAATCAAATTTGAAAATTAATACATTTAAGTGTTTTTGTTATTCTATTATTTTTATGTGAATGTGCATTTTGCCTGCATGTATGTCTGTGCCTGACTGTCTGTCACAGGTCACATGTGTGCCTGTGGAGGCCAGAAAAGGGTTCAGATCCCTAGGTACTGGGGTCATAGACAGTTGTGAGCCACCATGTGTGTTAAGTGAATGAAACCCAGGTCCTCTGCAAGAGAAACCACTGTTCTTATTTGCTGAACCATCTCTTCAGCCCCTCAGATTAAAATTTTAATCTTGAGCTCTCAAATATAGGAGTTGTCAAATATCCTATAAAATTTACATAGTGGACATTATAGGCCTGAAGTCCATGTTTCTGTTTCACTATTCACCACTGCCATTACTGCATGAAAATAACTATAGGTAATAAGTAAGTAACTGTTCATGGTTTTGAATCAATAAAGGTTTATTTATAAAAGTATCTGGATTTAGTCTCCAAGCTATATTTTGCCAGTTCCTGTTCTTAGGGTTTCTTAATACTGAGTGCTGGTTTTGTTTGATTGTTTGGTGTCTCACATTTTTTTTTTGGTAGGGGGATTTTATTGATAAACATTTATGTTTTGGGTATTATTATAAATAGAATTTTAAAATCAGTTAAATTGGTTTTTGTTAGTATAAAATACAATTGATTTTTGTTTGCTGTTTGTGTCCTGCATTAGTAACTGCGAAGACCTGTGCAGTAAGGGGCAGACTAGAATAAAAGACATGGTCTCCCGGGCCGAGTGCTTGGGACAAGACCTCTCTGCTAATCGCCAGTTACTGACTTCGCTCTGAGGTTTAGCTAACTCGTCAGGCTACGTTATGTTAGCTTGCAGAATTCTCACATCTATCCCGTTATGTGTAGGAGGTACAGAGGTCCTTGTGTTCACAGATAAGCATTAGGGAAGCCAGGAATGTTAAATACAAAGGGTTGTCTCTTCAAGGGAGACATGTATAACCTGTTTTCTGACCAGATACTGGGAATGGAGGTGGTTAATAGCCTGGTGACCTTTGTGTTATCTGTACGACCAAGGCCCCACTAGACCTCCTCTAGACCCTTAAGATGTCACATATAGTCAGTCTATAGAACCCATCTTGGAAGCTGTCTGTCACATGTGCTTTACAAAGACTTCCAATGTAGTCCTGTTTTAAGCTGTATTTTGTATATGGGATTGAGTTATTTATCACCAGGAAAATTTTTTCCAAATAATTCTCTGCTACATATACCTAAAATAAACTACTGGGGTCAGACTCTCAAAGTTTGAACCAACCCTGGCTACTGAGCCATCCTTCTTGCTTTGTGTAAACTGTTACTCTGCAGGCTTGGTGATCGCAGACTCCTCACAGTTATGTATGTGTATTGCTTCTGCTTTCGGTAAACAATGCTGTCATACTGATAGTTTTAAGAGCTTCATAGGCAGGGCATGGCCCTTGGTCTGGTCTAGAGGAAGAGTCATAACTGTTCCAGCCTTCCCCGCCTGTGGTTGCAGATGGCCCCAGCCTGCTTGCTGAGAGATGAGAATAGAATTGAGTCGGCTCCCCATCCACACCCTGCCGGGTGAACAGGACTCAGGCCCAATAAACCCATTTAGTGGGCAGTAAACTGGCAGTGAGCAGAAGACCATTTATCCTCCCAGGGAGGGCAGGGTTAGAAAGGAAAAATGTAAGGGAGCTAAACACAACTGTCGTACAAGTCAGTGCAGGCCTGGGGAAGGCGGCCTGCTGAACCAGACAGGCGAAATACTCAACTACAAAGATCTTGGAATCAAAGCCAGGTATAGTGGGATAAGTTTCCAATCCTAGCACTCAGAAAGCTGAGTCAGGGGGATCACAAGTTCAAGCCCATACTGGGCTATGTAATGAGACCCCTGACTTAAAAGCTTGTGGTTGTTTTTACAGCCACAGAAGGACAATATAACACACAATGTTTCTATGCTATAATTTCTGCCTCTATTCATTTATTTACAGTCTGGTTCATGGTTTTTTGGTTGAGACAGTCTTGCCATGTAGCCCAGCCTGGCATCAAACTCTCGTATGCTTCCTATGGGTATTCCCAAGCACCAGGATAACAAGCCTAAACCACCATGCTGGCTGGATTATTTATTTTGACTGAACTATATTTCCTCAGCCCATTTCAAGTTTCTTGTGAATAAAATAATGAGGATTGTAAGAGATGTGGATTGTAAGAAATGCAAGGTTAATTCTTCATTTCCACATCTTTAAATGGGTGTTCTCTTATTTGGGGAGCTTTAAAACACAAAAAACCACTTAAACTACATCAGCAATGACAAAGTTAGCCAATCACACCAGAATCCCAAAGGCCCTGGGCAGAACAGTTTTAAAGCCCCTTAGGCAATCCTAGCAAACATAGGTTGACATGAGTCGTCCCAAACAAACCCTTCCATGAACTCCACCAGATAGCCATGTCCTGAGGGAAGAGGAAGGACCAGACTTCAGAAGTCAGGGTTCTGGTTTTATTATAACTTGATATGTCATGTGTGGTCGATACCCCTGGGAGGCCTGCCCTTTCTGAAGGGAAACAGAGGAGTGGATGGGGTGGGGAAGGACTGCAAAGAGAGGAGGAAGGGGAACTGTGGCTAGGATGTAATGTGTGAGAGAAAAAAAATCTAAAAAAAAAAGGAGTCAGGATTCTCTGGCACATAAGAAAGAGTCTTAGCATGGTCCTGCCATGAGCGTCTTTTTAGAAGGTGTGTACTGATACAGCCCCTCTCACGGCTTATTTGGAGACCTCATTTCTGCTCACCCAGCTGAGGAAAGCTTCCCAATGGCTGGGCGGACCCAGAGTTTCCTCAGGAAGGAGGAAAAGCCCCAGAGTCGCTACCTTGAAGCTGGTGGTGATGGAGACGTATTTGTTGTCGGCCGTCTCTGAGTTCCCGATGAGGTAGTCCCAGCTGGTGAACATCTTGAAGCTGAATGTGAAGTTGTCACTCTCCCCTTCACTGGTGCTGCCTTGGGTATTGCTGGCCATCCTGGAGGACACATGTCACTGTTGTCACACCTGCCTCTTTTCTGCTACATCAGCCACCGGGATCCTTGGCCTCAGTCAGTCTTGGGCACAAGGAGAAGACGACACGCGACGGAGGGACAAGCCAGGGAGGATATTAGCTAGGACAATTTTGTTGACAGTTGAGAACTGCTCTCCCCAAATTCAGAGTTCCCTGCAAGCACCCATGGTGTGTGTTGGAAAACGAAGTCTGTGAGATCTAGGACACCTCGCTGTGTTTTCTGCCCTTGCTTTGGTTTTTGGAGGTTTGACGCGGTCGTGTATATATGGTCAGAGAACTTGGGAATTCCATTCTCAAACAGAAACACGTCTTTCTAAGTCATTTAATTTTCTTGGTTAGAGGTATGCATTTTTCTGATATAAAGCTCAGTAACTTGGGCTTGGATGTCTCCACTGTTAGGAGCACTTGTTGTTCTTGCAGAGGACCCAGGTTCTATCTATTCCCAGCATCTACACGGCAGCTCACAACTGTCTGTAACTACAGGTCCAGGGTATCTGATGCCCTCTACTGACTTCCCTGGCACCACGTACACATGTGGTACACATACAGAGATGTAGTCAAAAGTGCTCATACACATAAAATAATAAGTGTTTTTAAAAACTCAGTAACTCTTGAGGATGCTGGTTAGAGGATCTGGTTAATCTTTAGCAAGTTTGGATGAAAGCACCCAGACCTTCCTTGTTGGGCACCTGCTTCGATCTCCCTGACCCAGCCTCTCTGCACTCCCTGGAGCTCAGCCCTGTGGTAATCACAGAATTCTAATCATGGATTCCATCAGAAAGTGTGGGGGTTTTCTGCTCCTCCCTTACTTTGTCTTGCTATTGACTATTTGGACTTGCTCTCTCGCAGGGCCTAGGTAATTTTGGTTCATCACAGAAACATTCCGCAGTCATGAACTGGACTAAGAATATGAATTAAGAGGAACAGATAAAGCTGGGGGAGATGGATTCGTTGTTAAAGTGCTTGGTACAGGCAAGAGGACCCAAGTTTGGAAGAGCCAGGTATGATGGCACCTGTCTGCATCACCAATCTCCAGGATTGGGGAGGTGGACACAGGTGGCTCCCCAGAGCTCACTGACCAGACAGCCTGGCTGAACTGGTAAATTTCAGGTTCAGTGAGAGCTCCTGTCTCAAAAAATAAGATGGAGAGTGATTGAGGAAGACACTTATGTACATGCAAAAAAAAAAAGGCAATCTTGACCACAGAGGTAGGGAGAGCTGGAACCAGAGAGAGGATGCCATGGCTAACCAGAGCCACACAAATTCTTTTGGTATAGGTCTATTATTTGTTTCTTTATAAGTGACAGGATTGGCATTTTTATTTACTTTTCCTTCTGAGGAGCCCTGGAGAGAAGAAACAGGCAGCAAACTTCCATTTTCTAAGATTCTACGCTCCCTTTCACGCTACAGTGGCCCTTTGCTAGTTTGGGTAATTGGATGGTTTATCTAGATGGGAATTCTAGAATTGTTCTCTGCCTTCAGGTCTTTGCATGTGTGCTTTTTCCACTCATATTTTACACTTCAAACTTTCAGCATAATTGGCTCTTCTCTGCCTCGTTTAAAGGAGTTTCATTCCATAAAGTTCATTCCCCAGAGTTTCACATATGATCTGGCTTATCAATTATATTTCATAATCTGTATTTGCTTGGTAGGATCATAATACTGATTGTATTAGATCTAGAATCGCCTAGGAGACAAGCCTGTGGACACAATGGTGAGGGTTATCTAGATTAGGGTAACAGAGTTGGGAGGGACCCAACTGTCAGTGACACTGTTCCATAGACTAGGCTCCTGGACTGTGGAAAAAGGAGAACGCTAAAGCGCAAGGGACTAGCAGTCATCACTTGGCTTCCTAACTGTGGACTAATGTGACCAGATGCCTCAGGCTCTTGTCACTAGAACTCCTCTGCCATGTTGGAGAACTCACATAAGCCCCCTGGCCCTTAAGCTGCCGTTGTCAGTTATTGTGCTTAGCAGGATCACCAGGAACTGCTAGGCTTGTAGAGTTGCCTGTTTGCTGCCTCTCAAAGTATCCCAAGAAAGTAAAAAGACGTAGAGGAATCAGAGGAGCATTGTTTCAATGAAGAAAGATCGCAACCCACAAACAAGGGCTGGAGAGATGGCCTAGAGGTTAAGAGCACTGATTGCTCTTCTAGAGGTCCTGAGTTCAATTCCTGGCAACCACATGGTGGCTTACAAGCATCTATAATGAGATCTGGTGCCCTTTTCTGGCCTGCAGGCATACATACACACCAGCAGAATACTGTACATATAATAAATAAATCTTTTTTTAAAAGCCCTACAAACAAGACACTCATACTTACGATCTAATGACAATCATCAAGCTGTAGCCAAACACGCTGACCCCCACCATAAAGTACGCCATGGGCAGCCTGTACCTCAGCCACCCGATGGTCCTCTGATTGTTGTAGTAGCCATAGAAGAGAGCAGAATATTTTATGTAGCCCTGTAGGAAAGACATCCAAAGTCTCTGGGTTTGTAATCTCAGAGGCGAGAGCGATTGCACACTTCCTTTCTATCAGGGGTTTCTGACTCAGAGTTTTAAAGCAAGTCTCCCAAGAGGAAGAATCCTACATATTCAGTTCACAGTGTCTCCAGAGGCCATCCACAGTCCTTGTCTGTTCTTTCTTCATTCTTCCACTGCACAGAGTGCATGGAGATTCAGGCAGGAGAGGAGAGTGCATGTCTGTGTATGAGCATGTGTGCCCAGGACACACACTCAAGAATGCAAAGCTCCAAGCTATTGCGTTCTATAGCCAAGTTCTCTTTTTTTGGGGGGGGGCAGTTCAAGACAGGGTTTCTCTGTGTAACAGTCCTGGTTATTCTGGAACTCACTTTATAGACCAGGAGATCTGCCTGCCTCCTGAGTGCTGGGATTAAAGGCATGTGCCAGCACTACCTAGTTCTTCTTTTTTAATAAAAAACACTTATTCTTTTCTCATACAATACATCCTGCTGGCAGCCTCCCCTCCCTTCACTCCTCCCAGTCTGCAATCACCTGCCCTCTCCCCATACCCTCTGTTTCCCTTGAGAAAAAAACAAGCAGGATTGACAAGATTTGGTAAAACTAGGCACAAACCCTCATATCAAGGCTGGAAGAGGCAACCCAGTAGGAAGAAAAAGGTCCCAAGAGCAGACAAAAGAGTCAGAGACACCCCACTCTCACAGTTAGGAGTCCCACAAAACCCCAAAGGTAAACAGTCACAACACATATGCAGAGGACCTCGTGCAGATCTGCACAGGCGCAGCTGCTGCTTCAGTCTCTGTGAGCCCTACCAGACCTGCTCAGTTGTGTTCTGGTGTCAACCACTCTGGCACCTACTATCCTTCCTCTCCTTCTTCTGGGGAGCTACCAGAACTCTGAAGTCAGGTTCTTTCTGGTTTTGTTTTGTTTTGCTTTTTTTTTTTGGTGCCCCCACCCCTGCTCAACTGTGGCTGGGTTCTTAATGTGCCAGAAATACACAAAAGTTTGTGGAATTTTTTAACATTTCAAAATGACCTTAGACAGCTGCGCAACTTAAATTTTGTTTGTTTTCTGTTGTTTTTCAACATTTTAAAGATTTTGCTTTGTTTTAATTTTCTGTGTGTGTGTGTGCAGATGCACACATGCCATGGCACGTGTGGAGGTCAGAGAACAAACTATGGGAATCAGTTCTCTCCTTCTACCATGTGGGTGTTGGGGATCACACCCAGGTTGTCAGCCTCACTGGCAAGCCCACCTACCCTCGGAGGCCTCCCATCTATCCCTGTTTTCTTTTTTACTTTCATGTGTACTTGGCTTTAGCATTGAGTAAACTTATAAAATAAGTTAGTTAGGTATAGTATTAATTTAGATCTTAGTACTTTTGATATTTCTTTGCTGAAAACAACATCAGGGATTGTTGCTGAATGAATTCTGTTTGTTTTTGGTAGGTAAGAGATTTCAACAGGGATTGCTGGGTGAGAAAAAAGTAAAGAAAAGCCCTGGCAGCAAAGTGGCTGGGCACCTTGGGAAATTACTCCAACTTGTCCCTCATTTCTGAGGAGACTCAAGTGTGACTCTGAGGATGGAGGATGCCAGCCCCATAGCTTGTTGTAAGCAGCACAATTGCTAGGCTAAGGTGACCTTGGGAACCCTTTGAAGTTGCAGAGGAGGGTGAGGATGGATACAGGGTGGACGAAGATTCCAGGGGGCGCCCACTAGCGGGATAGTGAGGCACTGCCGCCTGCTGTGTGCTCAGAGACCGCTGACTTCAGAATACCGGGCGGTCACTTGGGAGGACTTAGCCGCACACTCCTCTTTTGTAAACTTGATGAAGGACATTGGCTTTAATGCCACTGGGAATGGGAAACAAGGGGCAGCCAAAGTACGAGAGGGACATGCTCCGGTTTTTTATGAAGTTCACTTTGGCAGCAGAGAAAATGGATGACGATACCGAGTACACAGACACAAAGCAGGGCGTCCTGAAGACAGCCATGGCACAGCACAGACAGGAGGCTGTGGGAAAACGTTGGCTTGCTACAAGGGTCCTCTCTGAAGAAAGCATCGCTTTTCAACAGCTAAATGCAACATTCGCACTATCTACTTACTGCTAAGATGTTTCCCTAGGGTCCCCGGAGGCAGTCTGGCTGGGTACCTCGGGAAATCGCTCCAATCGCCCCTCCATTTCTGAGGGGACTGATACTTGATTGAGAAGGACGGACACCGGCTCTATCGTCACAAAATGGAAGCGCATTGATACCAAGGTTTGTACCTCAAAATCCCAGAGGACGGAGAAGTCCATGGCTTTTTCTTCCTCAGCTCGAGGCACTGTCTTTCTGGGAATGCTTCCATAGGGCATGCCCATCAGCACCTCACATGGGGAGAGATGGCAGAGTGTAAGCGGACAAAGTGCGAAGCATAACCCCAAACGCTTTAACAAATCCCAGTTTCTTCTATTGGATGACTCTCCCTCACACCCTTTTGACAAAGATAAGAACCGGCTCAAACTTACAGATTGATTTAGGATGGATTGGCTTTAAAAAATATTTATTTTTTATTTATGTGTGTGTGTGTGTGTGTGTATGTGTGTGTCTGTGTGTGTGTGTGTACAGGGGGCACCTGAGGAGGCCAGAAGAGGACGCCAGATTGTCCCGAGCTGGAGCGGCAGGTGGTTATGAGGCACCTGAGGTGACCCAACTCCAGTCCTCTGCAGGAGCAGAAGATGCTCAACAGCTGGGCCCTCCTTCCAGACGCCAGGTTGGCTTTTGAAAAAAGGAGATTCTTTTTTTTTCTTCCCCACTGTCTTTCCACTTATCATCTTATTTTCTCCATTGAACTTTACAGTGCTCATCTTGGAAATCTCCCAGTCTGCCAATTTTACTGGTTATGTTATAGATTTACAGTTCTTGTGCTGACATTTTTGAGTGTATTATAAATCAGATAGTAAGTGTGTAGAGATTTATTGGCAATGTTTGTCTATTCAGTGACTATAACCAGCTCCGTAGAGTCTTATTTAAAGTTGAGCACTTTTTGGTTGAATACATGGATTTAGGGGCCTCTGTGGTGATATTACTTATAGACAAACTGTATTTTTATTAAAAAATAAAAATATTCAATTTTTTTGATCTATCGGCTACAGTGAAAATTCTAAAAAATGTTGGCAGATACTAAAGGTAAAGATATAAGATGCTACTCTTAGTTTCTGCAGGTTCGGTTTTGATATTTCACTACATAAAATTACTTTTCTTGTTAATTTATAGGTTTGTGATTTCAGATCTGTTCCTCCCTCCCCTCACTCCCCACCAGCCCTCTCTCAGTCTGGATATGTAGTCCTGGCTGGCCTAGAACGTGTAGTCCTGCCTTTACCTCTCCAGTACTGGTACTGCAGGCATGTGTCACCCAAGCTCTTCGGTTTCTATTTATCAGATTTCAATTTATACTGTTGTTGGGAAATATATCACACATAAAGCAGCATACATAGTACATAGGTACAGTCAGTCATAATAACGAAACTTCACTACTTTTTATCCAACTATTATATAGCTTTTAAGAACCCCACAGAATTGGGGCTGGGAAGATAGCTCAGTAGGTAAGAGTCCTCGCTGTGCAAGCGTGAGGACCCAGCACCCATGCAAAATGTTGAGTATAGTCGCAGATGCTATGACATCAGTGCTCTCTCTCTGTGTGTGTGTGTGTGTGTGTGTGTGTGTGT
>LOEQ01016223.1:0-13695 GCA_001685075.1 Bramus lutescens | reverse complement strand
CTCTCTCTCTCTCTCTCTCTCTCTCTCTCTCTCTCTCTCTGTGTGTGTGTGCAGACGCATTTGTTGTGTGGAATTCAAAGGATAACGGGTGGAAGTTGGTCCTCTTCTTAGACTTTGTGGGTCCTAAGTCAAACTGTGATGCCTTTCCACACTAAGGTAGTGTTTCTCAACCTGTGGGACACGACCCCTTCAGTGAGTTAAGCAACCCTTTCAAAGAGATTGCATAATACCACCGAAAATATAGATATTTACATTGCAATTCATAACAGTAACAAAACTACAGTTATGAAATAGTAACAGAAATAATTTTATGGTTGGAGGTCACCACAACACGAAGAACTATATTAAAAGATCGCAGCATTAGGAAAGTTGAGGAGCACTGCACTAAGCCATTTTGCCACCCTAATTCTGTAGTTGTAGGTGGTGTATATATATCCACAGCTTATTTGAACTAATTTGGTATCTTTAATAGAAACAGCATATGATACATTTTCCTTGTAAATCTTTAAGTTCAAATGAAAGAACAAAGATATTTGTGATGTTACTTTTTCCCTTTCCGGGATGAATTAAGCTTTTGGTTTACTGCTGTCAAACTGTGTATATTAAAATATGTGCATCCAGGAGGCATACAACCTGTAGTTGAGTTTGTGTATTATAACTTTTATGGCATCATCTGCCCAGGTATGCATAACGCTTGGTGAAGCCCTTTGTCACATTGACTGTGGGATTAGCCACATGACTTGCTTTGGCAAATGGGAACATGCAATTGGAAGCCTTGATTATACCCTGGTTTAGCTTCCTTCAAGATAAAAGACCACATTTATGAAGAAATATAGTCATCCCATTCATATGAGCCAGGCTCTTTTTGACCTAGGAGCCACATGACATAGCATTGAGGTGTAAATGGTTCCTAGGAGAACCCGGAAGGATTCCTTAACCAACCAAAAATTTATGACATATATTGTTATTTTAAGGCACTAAAATAAGTTCAGGTATAATTGATAGAGTTTTATAAACCTATTTTTTTTCATTTAATTTACTGAGAACAATTTTATATGTTCTTAATTAGAATCCAGTAACCAAATTCAATCACCATACTTTGATTATATTGCATTTGAACATATGTGATATTCTTTTCACTATGATCTTAGTGTGTGGCATGCTTGAAATTTATTCTTTTTCACTCAACTGATGACTCTAATGATACATCTACATGTAATTTGAGGAATATGAACAAATATTTTAGAATGTTTATGTATTGCTATATTGCCAGTGGAGAAAAATGGATATATAACAAACTCTTGCTTGCAAATAGTTGATAATTTGAAGTATTTATTGAACAAGAATTGTAAAATAAAGAGATTTCATGATAGAAACTAGCCCTTAAGCTAAAGATCCAGTGTCCAGCGCAGCCAGAACCTATGGAAAGAGACTGGTGCTAGTATCCCTGTCCCCTGCCTCATACATTGCTGCTCGTCTTCAAGCACGAAGAAACGGATATTTCCTTTGAATTCAGTGTTGCTACATCCAACCTGATGTCCATGTCAATGCTTCTGATTTCCTAATTACAGGCCAAATACGAGGCACCACCTAGCTAGACTAATGCATCTATATTGCATTGCCAGTTCACTGTGTTTCTCATCCACTTAGATCCGTATGTTCATGCAGAAAGTCTGTTTTGTCTCAGTTACTATATATAACCATATTCTGATCTTTGTGATAAGAAATAATTGTGAACATTCTACTACTTTAAGGCTTTCCCTTTGTTTCATCATGTAAATAAGAATCATTCAGAGAGGACCACACTACACTTTGCAATGTATAACCATTCTTCATTAGAGCTAATCCAATATTCCATTTAGGTTTGAATTGAATTTTTTTGAAAAGGTAAAAGAATCAAGATAACAATTTCTTTTCCCATTAACCTCTAGGGCAACTTCTTTTGTGTTTAGTTTTCTCTGAATAAGGGCAGTACATTGTAATCTTCATTTTTAATTAGGGTTTAAAGCATATTTTATCTCCCACTTAAAGCACATTATTCATGTTTAATAGAGTAAATGAACAACCTTAGGGATATCAGCTTCAGACTGAAGCCATGGATCTAAGCTATTAGGATTACACCAACTAAGATCTACCAAAGCTGCAAAAGATACTTAGTAGTTTCAAAATTTCATCTTCACTGCTTTTCATGGCTAGCTGATTTGAATGCTTCTCATGTGACTTTAATTTTCTCCACAATGTCATTCTCTCAGTTTCGGGAGAATTCAAGAAGAAAGAGGTCCCAAATTATTTGAGCGCTATCTACAGGCCTACAAAAGGATACTTTTCTCTCCCATTTTTACAGGTAACACAAGACTTTGGAGGAAAGCATTCAGAGGAAAATGCTTATAGAGCCGACATTCAACTCTCTTGGAAGTGAAACATACTACCTTTAAAGCTAAATAGTCAGAATTCTTGAATTCTGTTATAGTCCTTCTGATCCTTGGGAGGTTTTGAGCAAATACCTGAGCCAAAAAGGTTAAAACACCATTCTTACTTTTATTGAGGTAACTTTGCTTTTCCTACTGATTGCATGGGACTGATAGGAAAAGCAATTAGAAAATACCTCTAAAGCCGAAACATCTTATAGAAACATACTGTCCTAAACCACAGATTCTGAAAGAGTCATGGAAGTGTCTTGGTCTACCCATGAGTGAGGAAGAGCAGGGCTCCTGAGAAGGCCCTTTGAAATTTAGCATATGTTTTTACGTTTTGATTTGTTTATTTTTGTTTGTTTGTTTTGATTTTTGAGACAGGGTGTCTCCCTAAACAGGGTGCCTCTCTATAGCTCTGGTTGTCCTGGAACTCCCTCTCTAGACCTCAAACTCACAGAGATCCACCTGCTTCTGCCTCCAAGTGCTGGGATTAAAGGCATGTGCCACCACTGCTTGGCCTCCTGTTTCTCCTTTTCATTATGATTCATGGGTTTTCTTTACTTCCTTCCTCAAAGTGGACCTTGGGATCTTCGCTTCACTAAACTTTTATAATAAAGGCCAAGCTTCACTCCCAAAGGACAGTGTTTGAGTACTGATGATTTAGGAATGCATATTCTCAATTAGTCAGGGAAGAACTGAGGCGAATTAGAGGGTTTCTAAACTTTTAGGGGGGCATATCTTTCAGTCTGTGAATGGAACCAGTGGTTTCTATGAATGAGTTCTGTAAGCCAAATCCCCTCTTCTACTGTCCACCAAACTCTGAGGTCCCTTCCTTCCCCTACCCCAAATCTTTTATATCTCTGCAACACCTTCATCCCTGCTCATTATCCTTCCTGCCAAGAACTGGATACAAAATGACACAGAGCATATTCATGGTTGATTTTCGCTATGTATGGACTGACTTTGTTTCAGAGGTTTCTCAAGCTCCCCATCTGATGGTATCTGATGGAGAGATGGCATTTGCTCAGGCGCCTGTCTGACCACTGACAAGGGCATCTGTTTGTTTCCTACAGAGCTTTGTGGTGACTGGAAATGCTAGTTCACTGTCAGAGCCCTTAGAGACTTTTCTCCTCCAGAGGCAGAATTTACTTAGTTGAATAATGTAATATTTTTATTAGAGTCAACTGTATACTATTGCTGTGTTTGTAGTACAAAAATGACCAATACCGTATTTTAACTCATTATCTTTCTGTATATATGTTTATCTTTTAAAATGTGAATCAAACCTTATATACCCACCCTCCCTAAGCTCTCTAAAGAGATACACTATGTGTGTTTGGTATTATGAACTTCTCCTTTTCTCCTGAGACCTTGAGTGAACTTTATGCTGGGTGAAATGAAATGGTGATCTAGCCAAACCTTCACTCTTTCTCTGGAAATTTTAGACAGTGCCATTAGAACTTGAGTATCTATTGCACTCCACTGGCCTAATACGTCTTCTCTCACATTGATTTTGCTCATCTTGGAGGTGGGATTGGAAAGCAAGTTAAATAATTTCATAACCTAGGTTCCTATGGTGATCTGGGATGGAGAGTTTGAGATTTGCTCCCTTCATATCTCAGTCCTGAGAAGTTGCTTTATTTGTCCCTGTCTTTAACAGAAGCTTGGGGTGTGGTGGAAGGAACATGTGTAGGATGTTAGCTTCTGGGGACAGGAAGCTCTGAAGCTTGTATCTGCCTGTGGGAGGTCCAAGCACAGATAATTGTGAAACTTATGTTCAAAGGCTAATGAAGCATTGGGTAGTTCGAAGTCTGACCACCAAGGCAGAGCCATTTATTTATGGATATTCAAGTATCCCTAGGTTATCTCAGTTTCAGTCTTTAAACATGAAGGTACCACATCCATGAATATTGACTTCAGGTCCCCCTCAAAGATATACACTAGCACATAATTTTTAATTTTAAAAAGATAATATTTATACTTATATGAGAATCTTCAAAGAATCATTTATTTTATATTTACCTAAAATTAGATACAATATTCACATATATAATATATAATTGCCTTATATGGTTTCTGTCTTAGGGTTTACTATTAAGAGACACCATAACCACAGCAACTCTTATAAAGAAATCTTTTAATTGGGATGGCTTGCTTAGAGTTTCAGGGGTTCAGTCCATTATCATCATTGTTGGAAGCATGGTGGTGTGCAGGCAGACATGGTACTGTTTCTGAGAGTGTTCCATTTTGCCAGCAATAAGAAATTGACTATCTGTCACACTGAGAGAAGCTTGAGAAAAAGAGACCTCAAAGCCTGCCCCAACAGTGAAACACTTCCTCCAACAAGGCCACATCTTCTAATAGTTCCACTCCCTTTGGGGGTCATCTTTGTCAAACCACCACAATAATATATTACATTATATATACACAATAATATATTGCTGCATTTCTTGGGCTGATACAAGAAACATGGCCTTGCAGAAACCTCAGTACCAGGCAAGAAATCATCTTTTGAAGGCTTGGTCAGGGTGATCCTAGTGACTCCTTAAACAATTGATTATTGATGTAGCCCTTGATACCCCTTAGGGGTTGAAGGTGGGCTCCTATTACTGAAGATACCACACAGTTAGGATACATGACTTGGGTTACTTGAGATGGATCTGACCTGAAAGCCTTTTTCCTATGATCTACCTTTTATGGTTCCAGAAAATACTATGCAAGTTGCTAATAGGAAGGGGAGCAATTAAATAATCTTTCACAGCTTTAACACCTGTGAAGTGTCACAATTATGACATGGCAAGATATGCATAAAGATGAAATATATGACACTTGTATGTCAGTGGCAATCAACACCTGTGTAGCTGGACTTAAGGCTCACTCAAAAGAAGAAAAACATTCCCGGTACTGGAAATCTAGTCATAAACCTTAGAAAAGAATACATTACTGCCACTTTGCAAGAGCAATTCAATCTTCACAGGGTTCTAAATTTTATTCTTGTACCTACAGATAAGTGTAGCCACCACCCATCATCACGGAAGCTTCTTTTTACATAAAAGGACACAATTTATGTGGTCATAGAAAACCACAACTGGACACAACACAGGGACCAATGGATTGTGAGGATTCCAGCCTCAGTGGCTACATCTGCATCACAGCTCCTGCATTTATGGTTCAGAGAACATTGCAGAAGAAGGGGCAGAGTGATAGTAACAGGCAGAATACCAGGAACTTTCCTGTGAAAATCTCCCCTAGAAATGGCTACCCCAAGACAGGAACAGTGCAATGTTATTGTACGTGTTAACATGGAAGGGTAAAAATTTTGAAGTGGTCCCACCACATGGTAAAGGACTACAGTTACTGAGTTCTGGGAAAAGGAGAATTTGGTCATCCAGGGCAGAGTGGTCAGCTTTGAAATCATGCACACACAAACAAAAAAAACAGACTCAGCAGGTTATATAGATCTATATAATAAGCATTAATATGCAAGTACATACATATATATTTTGTAATCATAATAATCACAGAAAAAGGTTATAAAATTGCACAGAAGGGATCTGAAGGAGAGTAACAAGAAGGTACTTTAAAGTATTAGTAATGGATACATGTATACAATTCGTAGTCAACATATCAGGGCAATTAACATTTCTTCCTTAAATATTCTCCCTCTTAAATTTTGTAACCTTCAAACTCTCTGTTAAGATTTTGAATCTTGTATATTATACTGATTGAATCTGGCAATATATGGTTTTGAGCCTAGTTTGTATAAAATCTGATCTCTTCTATGACATATGTAGATCCCCCCCCAACCAAGTCTTCACTGTCATGTGCTGGACAAGTAGCAAACATCTTACATTTGCCTTTATAGTCCTTTTTCCACACCGATATCATTCTGATTCTTTTCAAATTGAAGTGAGAGTGACTGGAGAGATGGTTTGGCAGTTAGACAACTGGCTGCTTTTCTAGAGATTGTGGGTTTGATTTCCAGCACCCACATAGTGCCTCATAACCATCTGTAACTTCAGTCCCAGGGGAATCCAAAGCCCTCTTCTGGCAGATAAGCATGTGTATACAGACATACATACAAACAAGATAAACAGAAAATAATAATTAAAGAATCTAAGTCAATACATTTCCAAAGTTCTAGTTTTAATCCAGCTGAGAGGGATCAGCAAGTGAAACATGATGACCCAAGTTCAAAACAAGTATCCTATAATGGAAGGAGAGTACCAACTCCTAAAAGTTGTCTTCTGCTCTCTACACAGAGAGAAAGAGAGAGGGAGAGAGGGAGAGGGAGGGAGAGAGAGAGAGAGAGAGAGGGGCATGCAGCCACATACATACACATACAAACACACACATACACATACAGAGGCATGTACACACATTCATGCACACATGTACACACACGTACAAACATACACAGAGGCATGCACACATATGTATACACACATACATACAGAGAGAGGGATGCACACACATGCACAGACACAAACATACACAGAGGCATGCACACATGTACACACATAAACACATATGCACCCACATTAATAAATAAATATGTTCTGGTTTTGACTAAAAGCCCAAGTCTTCAGAGCTCTAAGGCCCTAACTGTTGTGCACCATGCGGGACCCTTACCTTCCTTATTGTCCATCATTGTGCTTACTTGCCCTGGGCCCCTCTGGCCTGCTCTCTGTTCAGCAGACACACAGTAGTCTTTGCTTTTGTATTATTCACTGCCTGTAGTTTTCTTTCTTCTCTGTATGTATAGCTTACTCCTTCACTGATATCCTTTCGTCTTTCCTGTGACACCATAGCCTGTCTGCTCTACCCCAACACTCATTATTCTAATTACAATGGATTTTTATGCTTCTATATAGCCCTTTTCACAATCTCATACACATTTGCTCAGTGTTTTTCTGGCTAGTCCCTCAGAATATAAGACCAGTGCGCATGAGGGATTCTATTGTTTTGTAGTCCCAGATTGTAGTCATGGCCCCAAGTTGATCTACATGCAAATTCATTGAAGATAAGAGTGTAATAAAAATGATTTGTTCTCTCAAGACGCAGAAAAATCCTACATGGAGAATATATGTGTATATTTAGGATCATCCAAATTGCAGTATGTGCATTTGTGTCTACAGGCTAGGTAAAGGCATGTATCGACATGCATATGCCAGTGTCTCACCTCATTTCGGTGTGCTTAGCAACAAGGAAACTGTAAAACCTACCTTCATTCCCCTGTGGTTGAATCTGGTACCATTGCTAGTAATCTCTTCTTGTCTCTGTCTGATGTTTCGTATGGCTCTAATCAGTATTTGTTGGTTTTATTTTATTTTCTTCCTTTGAAGAGGCAAGATTATGGAGCTTTTTCCTTAGCATTTCGAGTAATATTCTCTAAATTATATTTTAGCAGTTACAACAGTTTATCTGAGCTGTTCTAGGCCTTTTTCCATGACATCTGTGTGAGTTCTTTTAATCACGTTCTCATTACTCTCTAATTATGTAAAATTATGCTATATTAAATATAATTTCTTCTGCTAGCCACAGGGTGGCATTCATGTTCTTTGCTATCCTTTTAATGACTGATGGATTACAAGGTCACTTTAAGTGGATAAATAGCCTGTGGATTCTTTCCAGTGAGGCTATCACTCTGATTTTCATATTAACAATTGGAAATTGCAGAACTTATTATGCTACCCCACCTGTACCTCATTTTGTTTCCAGCACCTCCAGTCTCTTTCCGCAGGAATCCAAGATGACTCTATCAGGTGGCCTTGTTTTAATATTCAACTCAGTCAAAAGAGGCTGTAATGAAAGGCAACAGCTGACACTGCCTTGCTATTTATTTCAACTCAGCCGTCACTGGAAGGCTTGCCAGCAGCCTTCCGCACAGGGCTCTGAATGCTTGCCGGCAAATGCTAAACTGAATAGCAATAGGGTCATTCACCCCAATAGGTTTGTGCCAGGGGAGGTGGATTCTCCAGACTCGTTGTTGAGGTAGTCAAAACATCTATTTAATATTTAAATACCACTTTGATTGTTGAAAACACACATGAGCAGAAGACATACTTTTTGAGAAAATTCAGGTCTGTTGAAGTACTGTATGATGCAGCGTTTTCTCCTTCAGGGCTTGAGATGGTACACATGTCATTCATTCATTCAAGCAATAGAATGAATACTCGTTTTGTTTATGACAGGCTCATACATAACTGTATCTTTTATAACAGTTTTTTCAGACATTATCTTCGTACTGTATCCACAAGGAAAGTGAATTAATAGTTTCAATTAATTGAAAGCAACACTGACAGTAAACTCTTCAGGCAGAACAAACATGGGGGACTTTAAGCTAGTTTGATTTCTCTTTTACCATCTCATAGCTGTGCACTGGGTGACACTAATGTTCCCGGCGACCTATAGTCAAAAAGAGTCTATTTTCTTAGCTGTCCCTGTGGGATAAGTGCAGCAGGTACCTTGCTGGCCTTGCTAGATGCACCCCTTTCTCCTTTAGCCTACTCAACCCTGCCTGTAATCGTCTTAATAAAACTTAGCTCTTATTTTTTTCTCTGCAAAATAGGATATCATGAAAAAACATTTCACTGAATTCTTATCTGTCACCCGCCCTTTATAATTAATTTCCCAAAACTTATTTTTTTCCCCTCTAGGTAAAATGCCTTAGGGACTCTGAAGTTTCTGGTTACTTATAAATAATGTATATCTCAGTTCTTCTTAACTGATAAATATAAACTCAATATGAAAACTCAGATGTCTATCCCAATATCAAGATTTTAATTTTATTTAGTGGAGATACTCCACTGCAATGGAACTTCGTGCATTGGAGGTTGAATTAGATGCCCCTTCCTTACATGCATTCCTATTGTTCTACTCCCCAGATGTAGCTGCTGGCCTTTTCAGGGTTGTGGTGCATGGTAAGAGGAGGGGCAGTGGAGCACAAGCATTCTCACCGCATTAGCATCTGAAGGTAGCTTTGTTTTCCTTCAGTCTGAGAGATGGAGAAGTCCCTTAAGGTGCCTGTGGGTTATTAAGGCTCCATAGTTGAGCATTTCGTTATAATGCTTTTATAAATTCCACACCTGGTCCCTCCAATCTCTTTCCGGGGTTGATTTTATTTTTGACAGTGTATTCCATATAGATCATCTGTGGGTGTCATTACCCCTGGAAGAAAATCTTGACCTAGGAAAATTTAACTCTTTGAGATTTGCACATCTTGGAGAAATGTAGTCATCCTTGATACCATGAGATGCTTTAGGTTAGCACTCATTTTAGCTGTTGTCGATCTAGTCAGCTTGGTTTTTCCCTAAGTACACATGTTCCTTGATTTGTTCACGAACTAGCGTCAGAAGTCGCTTCTCTAAAGAAGACGTCATCTTTGGGACATCCTCTTTGGGAGTCTGCTGTGTTCGCTGCTGATGTTTTAATTCTGCAGCACACTTGGTCCTTCCGGGTCCAGCTGTCAACGTGTCCCTTTGACATTCATGCAGAAAATCTGCTTCTTTGCTGTTGATCTTTTGTATTTCATAGTTATTGATTGATCCTCAGATGTAAGTTCTATCACACACAGCTTTAAAAGATTAGTAATATTCCAGCTTCGAAACATATTTGATGAAATAGTTCCGATTATCTAGTTATTCCACTGAGACTAAAATATTCACTGAGGCTTTTGTTTAATCTGCTGGAATGCAGTGGAGCCACAAGTCAGTGAAGACCTTTCTGACAGCATCCTGAGGAGCTCAGGGTTTGGCTCTGCTTTTGTCCAGGAGGGATTTCATTGATTGGTAGAACCACATGGGAGATGAAAAGGCCCTCTGACAGGAGGGCTGGTGGGATGTATCTGGTGATTTTCCTATCAACTGCCTGCAGAACTTCACTGAAGGACAAAGAATAGTTTCAGGTAAAGCACCTGTTATGTGAGCCACATTAGTTCTTTGTCCTCTCAGGGGGAAAAAAAAGCCCTACCATGGCACAAGGCTGCTCTGTATTCCAATTCCTATGCTTACCTAGGGAAAACATTTTAAAAAATGAATAAAAGCAAACCCACACCTAGACAAACCACAATGAAATGCAGATATTGTCTTTAAAATAATAGATGTGGGATGGATGTGGTGGCTCACACCTTTAATCCCAGTGCTCTGGACGCAGAGCCAGACATACCTCTATGAGTTCAAGGCTAGCCTTGTTTGCCTAGTGAGTTTGAGGCCAGCCTGAGCTACAGGAGATCTTGTATCAACACGCAAATTTTGGGCATAGGTTGTGGCTTAGGTTAGTGAGTGAGCATTTTTCCCGCATTGATAAGAACCTGTGTTCAGTCTCTAATATTGCAATGAAACAAAAAGTATAGAAACCATCCTAGACAGAGTGCTTTAGATTTGCTTATAGGACGACTCATTAGATGATGTGCACATATAAAAGCTTACACCACTCTGTGCTAATTAATTAATTGATTACTTTTTTATTTATGCTAAAGTCCTATAGTTTGATTAGAAAGAAAATGCAATACATTTGAATATGTTTGTTCTCTTAATATGTGTGCAGGAAGGTTTAGAGTTGAAAGATCATGATGTTCATTAAACTAATGAGTGATGATAGATAATCATAAGTAGTTATAGTGATAAAGAAGCACATATTATAGTGTTTATGCTCATTACAATTTGGAAATCTCACTTTAGAAAGTGGTTTGGGAGATTTTTTTTTAAAAAATCAGCATTGAGGACAAAAATAACATATAATGAGAATTCTGTTGACCATTTTGTACCCAAGAAAAATGTTTGCACTGTTTGCTAGAGACATCTTACAAATTTCCAGAGCAGTATTAATTACAACAGTACAAAACTAGAGATCCCAAAAGCTTCCATCAACAATGAAATGGAAGAATCGTGACATAAGCTCACAATGGATTAGCACTGAATGCTATACAGCATTGGAAATAGACTGCCTCCCACTGCAGACACCAGTTTCCATGATAGTCATAAATGCAACAGTGAATGAATAAAATCAGAATTAAGGAAAATATTCTCTATTTTTATTTAATTGGGGTATACATAATTCAGTACTAAAACATATTAATGAAAACTAGTCACTGTTTTACTGCACAAGCCAAGAACTGACTATCTGTATAAAAGAGTGATGACTGGGCCTGAGAGGAGTACTTTGAAGATCTGTATGTTGGTAAGAGTCCCAACCTTGAACTGCTAGGCAATTCTCTGGCTCCTGATATTGTATTAATTCACCAGGCTGAAGGTGCACGCTTTGATCACTTTCTACATGTGTGTTTTATTTCAATACTAAAGACAGCTTTAGAAAATAGGACAAACTTATGCTTCCAGTTGCTGTGTGGAAAAATAAAGACTGAACGCGTAAGATTAAAAACAGAGAGTGACAGTAGGAACTTGCTTAAGTCTAGGTGGCAGCAATGTGGGATGGAGTATTGCCAGGGAAATCCAAGCAAGTGATGGAAAGTGTGCACAGACCAAGCCCCAGTCTTTCCAACAGATGCAGAAGAGAGTCTTAGTTTGCTGACTAGGTGGCTATGTAGTCTCCATGGATGGAGCTGGAGGACATGGAAGAAACAGCTTTGAAGGGAGAACTCACCCATTCACTGTTGGAGGGTAGAGGGAGAAGTCATTCAGAAAAATGTGGGAGGAAAGAAAAAAGTTGGGTTTTTTTTTTTTTGTTTTTTCAAGAGGGGGGATTAGTCAAGTAAGATGAAGAAAATAAGCAGCATTGTGTAGATCAGTAAGATGAAAATCAGTAACCGAAAGAAGAGTGGCATTATAGCTGGTTCCAGCAATGGAAATGCGGAAAGAGTGGGACCAGCAGACTATAAAACAGATAAAGAAGACAAAGCTAATGGGTAGGTTGGATTAGATTGACAAAATCTCTGGGGAATCCAGTTTTCTAAATTTCCTATTGGAATCCCACACATATCCCCAGGTTCTCTTTCTCCTGACTTCTCTTAGGATAAAAATGTGATAAGTTTCTTTGTCTTTAGCGTTCCAGTGTAGGGCCTGCAAATGGAAACTCTTGTTGCCGATATGGAAGGGTAGAGACGTGAGGGTTGAAGGCTGGGGGGCTTTACCTATGGCAGAGTTTGCCCATCACTTTACGATGTCAGAAGGGAAGCAAAGGAGCCTGGGCCTCTAGAGTCGTCCATGATTTCAGAGTACAGAAACGGCACCTGAAATGGCAGCAGCCTGCAGTTCTCCTCCGACTCTCTCATGTTAAGAGAGCTCACACACAACCCAGTAATTTCCTAAGACTTTGATTTTCCACATTAAAATTCTTTCAGATGGAAACTTAAGAAAGAGAATTCAAAACACAAATAAGGAAGAAAAAGGGTCTTTTTATAGCTGATGTGGATACTTGAATAAAAAGGAAATGGCCATGTAGAAGAAAGGTGAACTGCTTTCAGGGATGAGAACTTTAAGCAGAAAGGAATATAGGTAACATCGAGCACATTGTCACCCTGGTCAAAGGGCCAGTTGCATAAGGGGGAACATTTCGTATTGTGTAAGGACAACATGGAGCACAGGGGAGAAATTTAATAACCTAACAATTTTACTATGAAAGTAGGAATACTGGAAAACCCTGGCAGCCCACAACTCAAATGTAGGAAGATGTTCTCAGTGAAGGAAGACACAAGCTGAGTCCCTAGGACACATCTGGTCTAGCCAGCTGTGGGAGGGAAAGTGAACGTGCTTCCACAAATTCCGGAAGTTCCTGGTGAACTTGGCAGCTTTACTGTTTATTACAATGTGTCTGCCTCTAAACATGTGCATGGGAACATCCACATCCCTGTGGTTCGCCTGATATGCGATGTTAATTAATATGCACACCCCTCTATTTTCTGCGAAGTGCCTTGTTCTTCTTGGTAAAGTGCATGATGCAAATGTCATTTACTGTGTCATTTGCCCTGTGTATGGGGGAGGGGGAGTGATTTACTCTTGCCATTGGGCTCCTGTGCACATTACAAGTGCTTCCGTGGTGGGAGGTGATAATATAGCTTCTTATGGAGGAAGTTACCAGGGTAGAGTGGTCTCCAGTGCTAGGTTCCAAAGATCTCAGTCAAAGTTACATCATGAACAAATTCTGTCTCTTTGGGAAAGCTTCTCAACCTCTCCTTGTCCTGGTTTTCTGCCCTCTAAATGGCAGGTAACAGTGAACTAAAAATGAGAAGACACCATTGGCTTTGCTTTCTGTGTTTTGAAAGTAGAAGTGACAGTGTGATGTAGGAGGGTCATCTGTCTATGTGTTACTTTCATTGGTTAAT
>LOEQ01016222.1:0-13695 GCA_001685075.1 Bramus lutescens | reverse complement strand
TCTATTACCATGCACAAAACTCAAGTCCAAATGGATTAAAGACCTCAGTATTAAGCTGAACACCCTGAACCTGATAGAAGAGAAAGTGGGAAGTAGTCTACAACACAGGGTTTGTTTTTTGTAGCTTTGAAGCCTGTCCTGGGACTAGTTCTTGTAGACCTAGCTGACCTCAAACTCATATAGATCCACCTGCCTCTTCCCCCTGAGTGTTGTGATTAAAGGCATCCACCACCACCACCTGAATGATAATCAACTTCTTATGGACATACATCTTTAAATCACCAGAATTGTTATGACAGAAGAAAATGGATTATGAGATAGATCCACATATGTCAGTTTTGCCAGGGAATATGGCTGAGAAGTGGCGATACTCTGCTTGCATGCTTAACACAAAGATTTCATTTTCAAATATTTTCCATTGAAATGAGATGATTCTTTGAAAATGCCTCCTTTGGGGAATGAGATAGCAACTAAATAAAATAAACCCAAAGCATCGCCTTTATGTACCAGTAATGTCTATGTATATTTTATATAGGCATATTCATGTATATGTAGGAAGTGATTATGCACATTAGGTAATGCAAACATAGAGTGACTATAAATATACATGAAAATATACTCACTATCCTGATGTCACAGGCCTGATGAAGCATGTGTAAATACTACATAAATATGTTATAATGGATAAAATCCAAACCACATGATAATAAGCCAAGAAAGATGCAGAAAAGCATCAATTTTTACTTAGTTTGTTGGAATGAAAAACAACACATTTGTTCTGAAAGATAATTTTATAACTACTTACAAAGTGGTACACAATTTAACATGTGATATTGTTCTTGATATTAGTTTGTAGGAGTCAAAACTCTATGTTGTCACAATGGCTTATGAAAATCATATATGACAATCATAAAATCTTAAGTGGAAATCATAATTGACAAATAGTTTGGGGTAACTCATGTGTCTTTAAATAGAGTTATAAGTAATCAAACTGTGGTACACCCATACACTTGAGTGCTACTGTTTTCTAAGTAGTGTGTTATTCTCGTGACTCTGGCAGAATGCAACAAAAAGCGAGGAGTGGTTTACTTTGATTCCCCTTCTGAGCTTAAAGCTCATCCTTGTAGGGAAGGCACAGAAATCAGAATGTGAACTTGTTATGCATCCCTAATTGTGCAGCAGAAGAATGCTACTGTTATGTTTGCTTTCTCTTTCTCAGTCAATCCGGACCCCATGGGTTGAAACAACATATATTTAGAGTGGGTTTCTTACCTCAGATAAGTCTTTCTAGTCTTTCCCTCATGGAGTGCCCAAAGATTTGTGGTATAGGTGATTCTAGATCCTGTCATTCTGGTATTTCAATAAGAAAGGATAACAGAGGATAGGTCACTGCATAGAGCTAAATGTTTGGAAAAGTCTGAAGAAGTAAAATTCTATTTTCCATATATATGACATTCTGCAAAAGATAAAACTACCAAAGCAAGAGAGTGAAAGGTGGTTTCTAAAGATTCATGGTTGGGTTAGAGACACACAGATGGAGCCAAGGAAATATTGAGAGCAATGGATCTACTCTGAGTAACAGTGTGATAGTCGCTACTTCACACATATTTCTCAAGAGCCACGTAATCTAATGATACAAATAAATCCTAATTCTAGTGACGGGTTTAGTTAATAATCATGCATTCATTTTGAGCTCATCAAATGTAACGAATAGGTAACACTATTTCAAAATATCAATTGCAGAGCCAGACTATGTAAGCAACTGAGAAATACAGGAGCCTTCTATTTTCTGAACAACTTTTTGCAAACCTAAAACTTCTCAAAAAAATAAAGCCTATTCTTAAATGAATGATTGACATACACATATGTTTTTGGAACACATGGTATCATCTGCAAGAGTTCCTAATAACCAGAATATAAAAATCCCATGCAAGTAAAACATGTATTATTATCATGTTCTTACTCAAAATATAACATATAAATCCATGAGTCCACTATAATATCAAGTAGACAATCAAGTCATTAAATAATGAGGGAGAAGAGACATACCTTCACTGCCAAATTACTTATGAATATTCCACATGGTGGTGAGTAAGCCCATATCTTAAATGTAGGCTCTGAATAGTGAATACCTTCCTAACAACAAGCATGAAACTGGAGTGAATGAATTAGGTGAAGTGCATATGAATAACTTTAAATACAGGAAGCAGATGCATATCATTTGCCTCAGTCTTCAAGGACAATTTCAACAGCAATAAGTTAAGTCAGTAGTATTTACTCCTTGATGTAATAAATGTAGAATATTTATCACAATATTCTTCCTGGTTGGTACCTCTGTTCAGCTTGATCTTAAGAAAATATTAACCACAAGTCATTAGGAAGACTTTCTCCACAATCCTCTCCAACATTGTTCCAAATCAGGTAGAGAAAAAAAGTAATCAGGTAAAACTATCACAACTAAGAGAATCTTAAGACTATTAAAGGCAATATGGAATAACAAATAGACACTTGGGGCAAAAAGAAAAGTGTTAGGTAGTTCCTACAGAAGCCTAAACAAAAAAGGATGAATTTATAAAATAATATGTTGTCTACTCAATTTTAATAAATTGTTGATAATAATGTAACATGCTAATAACAAATAGTAAATTTATTGGAAATGCTTATACCATCTTTCAAACTTTTTATGTCCAAAATGAAATAGGTAATATAAAAACCTTTTAAAAATCTAAACTTTAAAAAAAATCACAGTATTAAATTAATTCAGAAGCAAAGAAAGTATTTATATGCCAGATATTTGTATTATGGATATGTAAATTTTTTATCTATGGCAATAATAATAATAAAGACAATGAAGGTGTTCTGTAAATAATTATGTCGCCAAAAGTGAGATGAAAAGCCAATAAGCAGTTGAATGTCTGCTGATTTGATTTCATATAATGAATTTATCATATAACCCCCCCAAAAGAACAACACTGAAACTTTAAGAAGCACCAAATATTCTTGAAGGATTGGAGTTGTATCTTAAGCATATTGGTAAACAAAAAGTGAAGTTCCAAACTAATTTAAAAAGTATTACAAAACACTTTGCAAAGCTAAATGTAAGCTTGTCTTCATTTATATTAGCATTTATGGTTCATCCGTAACAAGGTGTTTCATTATGACATCATAAATGCTTATAATGCATTTTATTCATATTCCCCCAATCCCTTCTCTGGTCTCACACTCTCTTCATGATATCTTTCATCTTCTCAACCTATCCCTCTCTATATTAATGCATTATTTCGTTTATTTATTTCCTTCAATGACTCAATGAATTTAGTTAGGGTTCATTATTAAGTGAGTGTGGGTGAATTTAGTTAGGGTTCAGTAAGAGAGTGTGAGTAAGGAATTATTTACAGCAGTACGGACAACTTACCAAAGCAAGCTTACCTTTGGCTTTTACATAGGCAAGCACATACCTAAGAATTTAACCAAGAAAAGTAAAAAAAGTAATAATAAACAAGTTTATGTGCATGTTAATAGCGACTTTACTAAAATTATAGACATGGGACTGGAGGGAGTGTTAACCTTACAGAGTACCTAATATTGGGTCCTCACAACCACCTCTACCTCCAAAGCCAAAATATCCAAAACCACAATCTGGCATTTGCATGTACCCACATGTGCGTGGCAGACACACATGCACATCAATAAATCTAAACTGTGGAAACAATACACAAACAAGGAGACTCTAACCTCCACTAACACAGACATGATTGATGAAATAGGTATTCTTATCTATGGAATACTCCTTCTCAGTTTAAAGGGATGGGATATTGGAATGTAGTGATAGAATCCAGAATCAAAGGAATAATTTAGTATATAATTTTATTTATATGAATTTCAAGGTCAAATAAAACTAATTTCATAGAAAAAATAATAATAGTATTCACTTTAAAAGAGGATGAGGATATAGAAAAAGTATTCATCGGTAAATTTTTGCAAGTGAAGTTATTCCTTGACTTTTACAAGAGTTTAATAAAAAGAGCACACATTTATGAAAACCATCATGGTTAGATTCTTGTTATTTGCGGTAAGTGAAATTTACCTTTATATAATTAATTGCCATGTTTGAAGAATGACTCATTTTTGTTTGTTTTTGCTCTTTTTACTCTTACTCTTTGGGCTCTATTGAGAGGTCCTTAGTTCTTTTATTTTGAGGGACCCACCACCCAGCTCTCAAGTAAGTCACACAGGGAGGACTAATGCATTCATATATATATATATGCACCTTAAAATAGCATTCCACAGCAATGCTTATATACTGTAATTTTAGTTGACTGTGTTAAATATTGCAAAATTTGTTTTGCTGTAGTTTGAATTTTTTTAACTCATCATTATAGATACTTCTCATTTCCTTTCTTTGAAGCTTTCAGTCTGCGTCCTGACTTGCTTTATAGGATGTGCTTTATAAGGATGGGAATTAAGATGTTTAGATACGGAAACATATGGGGGTTTTCTTTATTGTCTCCTTATAAAATAGCATTACATGAAATCCATATTTTTCTCTTACAAGTAATCCTGCCCTTTACACTGAGGAGCCGACACCATAAGGAAACAATGGGCCAGGTGTTCTGTTTTCAGTGCAGGAGAATGGTGTGTGCTGCAATCCAGGGGAAAAGATGTCAGAGTGTACACAGCGAGGAAGAAAAAAGCTTCCAGATGAACTGCAAAACTGAGGGCAGCAAAGAGACAGCAGGTCTGGAATGACAGCTACGATTTGTAGTTTGCAGCACAATTTCCACATTCATAAGGGCTTACCTGGGTGATGCTGCTATGCCCCTCAGGCAAGAAGCTTCTTGTGGAGGGCAGATGGCGTGCTGTTTCCCTGGTGTCTGAATCTACGAATGTCTGTTTTACTCAGTTTATTTTAAAGAAATTTCTTCTTCTATTGAAATATTACACCATACACCTCAGAAGGCAGAAGGGGTGATGATGCAGCATACACATCTGAATCTGTAATTAGAAGCCAGGGCAGCAGGTGCAGTTGGCTAAAAAATGGAAAAGGCACAGTGTGGCACAGACAGCAGGAGATTAGGAGAAATGTACAGACATTTTATATAGAGAGAAAAGTTACCACCAAACAGATTTGAGAACAAAACACAATAATATGATAACGGAGCCAGTGCTGAGAATAGAAATGCTATAGTTACTCCTTAGAAACGACAGGAAAGCATAAGGCAGATGAGGCAGACCGTCTTACTACACCATCTAACCACAGAAATCATGGCATCTACCACGGTATTACTCACTGCAGAGGTCAGCAACTGGGACTCACAGGATGAACTGAGCTTTTCATCTCGACCACCATAAAAAGGAAATCAGACTGACAAACTCACACACAGAAAATACAGCCAACTAACCAACCAAATAATAACTGTAACTAAGAATATATCACAAAAACTCGGTGTTTTCCCATAATCTAAAGTATTTACTATCTGGCTCAAAACTGAAAGTTTATCCTCCCACTTGGAGAGTTGATTGTTACTTACTTAACTAAGTCATTAATCTTGCATGAATCATTAGCGAATATAGTCATTTTTAGTGCCTATCTTGAAGCAGATGTTGTATGTTACACCCTAGAACAACACTAAAAATTACAGTCTGACAGTCTGTCCTATAGGTTACGTGAGAAAAAATCAATAACGTCTTCAAACATAGGTGATTTTCTTAATAGCAGATTTGGAAATGAGGTGTACATATTTTCTAGCCTAGAACAATGAATCTTTCATAGCCTTGGAAAACTTGGGGCTACAGGATAAACGCAAAGTAGTTTAGAAGAATAGAGAAGAAGAAAAACTTGCCCAGAAAAAGGAGGGGGAGAAACAAAAATCTCAAAAGGAACATAGAGAATGAGGAATGTGAGAGATAAGGATATGCATTCGGAGATGCTATTGGGCATCACGAGTTCCTGTGCAGATGTCTTCCTGAAATAATGTCAACAGGAAAAATGCAGAAGCGAGAAAGAAAACAAAAGTGAAAATATAACTTGGCTGACATCCCAGAGGAAACAAGTGGAACACATACTCAGCTATAGCTGAACACATATCATTATATCAAAATATTTTTAATTAGTGTGCGCCAGGCAAGTTCTTTATCAATACGATATACACCTAACCCTTGCCAACTTTTCTAAACAAAACCATTATTTGCTAATCATATATTTGTATTGGATATATTTTCAACCATAATTCAAAGAATTTTCAAGCCTTCTAGACATTAAAGCTTAGAAAAACAATGATGTTATCCTGTGTTTCCTCTAATAGTCTTCCAAATTTCCCATTTTTCAGGTGCACAGTAAAGAACTGAAAACACATAGAAAACATTGGGGAAAATTTGCATTTATTCAAATGCCACACTTTATCTCATGATTCAAAGGAATACAACATACTTAGATATACTTATTCAGTCAGTGTATGAGTCACCTATTATGGGTATTATATTTTTCTAAGGGATAAAAATGTAACAGGAATAAACATGTCTTCTCCCTTAAACTATATATTTTTGAGCTTTAATTTAATTATTAGGAATATAAAATAGGTCAGGGAAATATAGTATGGTTTTTCAAGCACTGGAAAGGAAAATATAAATACTAACCACCTATGTCATTCCATTCTAGAATCTGACTTCCCCTTATAAAACAATCACACCATCAGCTATGCTCAGGATTCCAACATTACTAGCATTTTAGATATAAGCACTGATTGCTGTCTGCTTTAGGTTTCAGAAACTAGAGTTTTCTCATTTACAAAATAAATCAATACTTAAATATCTTTCTTTGTTTCTCTTAATAAAACAGGGACTTATTTGACTCAGTCATCGTTCTTAGATGATCCAGGACAAAATCTGCTATGACAATATCCCTTCTGCAGAAAAATTTGCTGCCTCTGTTGGATGATGAAGAAGTGCTGTTGATGTCCTTTCTATCCTAAGTAGTAGACTACTTTTTCACAGCTAGTGATCAGCGATGAGTGCGGTAGCAATCTATTATTGTTCACCAGTGTCCTGACTCTGAACACTTCAAACACCTATGAATGTCCTGAGGAAAAATAAATATAGTTTATTATTTTAAATACTATCTATTAATAAATAGATTACTCAGTTATTTAGAAGTTTGACTAGGCTACTGCTTGTGATTCATATGTAAATATTTAAAAAATAAGGGAGAAATGTTATTTTGAATTTTTGAGCTGTTTTTAAGGTAGCTTTATTACTATGCATTGCCAAAAGAGATTTTGAACTAGATGCAAAATGAACTGATATTTACTCTTATGTATTTGTATTACTATGGAGATAACAATTTGAATAGTAGGGAAGTTATAATGTAATGGATTTATTTGTGTCTTGTGTTGCCTTGCTTTTATTCTCTAACCATCCTTTCTATCCCCAACAGACAGCAAGTCTCCGGATGCAAGGAACTTGAAATTTTTCACTAAATTATGTCTTTATCAGAGGATCTTAAGTTAATAATGCATTTATTCCAGAAATAAATATGCAATGAGCCCATCACTTAGGATATTTCTAGATTGCCAATGGAGCTTGAATGTATCCAACTAGAGCAGTAACAATAGCAATATTCTCAGTGGAGACTTGTCCCAGATCTTCCTCTGCAGATGCAGTAAACGATCCATTGCACCAATGAGTACAAGCATTTGGGGGCTGATGGTCCTCAGAATTCATCCTGTCACAGGCACACTTGTGTCAGTGTTCAGAAAGGGCTGGGCGTCCATTCAAAGCTACTTCTAGTGGCTTAGTGATCCTGCCATTTACTTCATATGAGCAAAAATAAGACTTACTAGGTAAGATGAACTCTAAAAGCAAGTATGTATCCTAGGACAGGGTCATAGTCTTGTTTCAGGTAAGTTGAAGCATGTAGGTGCATAAATTGAAATAATTGTTTTGTGCACATATTTTTATGAAACCAATATTAGATGCTAATGTTCCCAATAAAATAGATATATAAGAGCATGTGTAAAGATTTTCATGTTATTGATATGGGTACCAATATATCTTTTTTTAACACCGCAGATGAATAACTTTGCAGTCTGTTTTCTTGGTCATTCAGCTGGTATCTGTTCTTTATCCTGCCTTTTCTTATTTTAGAATTCAATTGCTTTACAGGGAAGAAAATGTCTTTCCACTTGATCAATACTCTCTGTGTGTGTGTGTCTCTCTCTGTCTCTCTCTCTCTCTGTCTCTCTCTCTCTCTCTCTCTCTCTGTAATATTATGCAAATAACTAAGATAATGAAGACTATCTTTTTATGATCGATTAAGTTAATACATACAGTTTAAACATAATACGATCCTTGTATTGCAAACAACAAAACATTAAAGAAAAACTAGTTTTTGCATTGTATTCTAGTAAGGACAGAACAATTAAACCCAGCAACTGGTAAACACCCTGTCTTGATAATCCAAGCTGAAGATGTGCTTGTGTATGAATTCTTTGTTGTATTAGCTTGGCTGAACTTTCTGTTCCTCCTTGACACCCTGGTGGTTTCCAGCATATGTGTGTGTAATTACGAGTGTGTGACCTTCTACTGGTTGCCACTTAAATAGCTTTTTCTTTGCCTTTTGCCAGCTGTACTAAGTGAGGTTCCCAGGTATATTTTTGGTTCTGTCAGCAGTTTAAGTATCAGAACGTAGTGTTTTTTCAAAGTCCTCCTTTCTTTTTCTGTTAAATTTCTGTGATTGGCTATAATTCATCATAAACCAAGTATATGTTCTCACAATAACTTACACTTTAAAGTTTTTTAAATTTAATTCATCATCTAAATGTGTATAGATCCATCCAAAGGAGGGATAAGGCACACAAGAAATATGTGAGACAAAATGCATTGAAATAATTACTACATAATTTACTTATCCCTTTAGTACCCTTTGCCTAACAACCTGATCTGGCTACAATTCTTGGAAAAGAATGACATTAACAGATAATTCTATACTCTCATAATGACAAAAGGGAACGACGGAACTTCTTAAAGCCTGAACACTCTCTTCTACAAAGTTAACTTCCTTTGGGCCCAGTGTAAACTTATTTTGCCTTTGTGGGTATTGTTTATTGTTAATCGGTTACTGATACCTATATGAATGTCTTCAAATTCTTTTAAATATTGATTCAAACTGAAAAAAAATGCCCCAGTTGTTAACGTATTTAGAAACATTATCTTAGACAAGCAAAATGTGTAGCTTGCTAAATCACAGTGAACATTATTTTCCTTTTACCTTTTTTTTCTATCAATGATACTTTTCTTTTCCCTGAAAAAGATAATTTCAAGCGGAGCCACCTTCAAATAACTGATAGTCTCAGTTTTACTAACAAATAATAACAATATTAAAAAAGTCATGGTCTTAGACAGATTAAATTCTACATGTAATGTATTCAGAACCTTATTGATCTGAATGTGTGGAGATGGGATCCTGTGTTGGTGAAGCAGTTCACAGAAAAAGCTGCAGTTTGCCTGTGATTTCTCAAATTTCTCATGCTTAGGGTTCTAGCTGTGAATTACTGGGTGTTAACTTTTCAGCTGATCAGAGCAGATCTTATCTGCCAGACCTGGAATCTGAGGACCTGAAAGAATGGACTAGTCTACCATCTGGGCTGTGGACAATTTTCTTTCAGATTCAGTGCATATCTATACACAAATATAACAAACAAACAATGTGACAATGAGTCAAGGAAGGTTGTTTGCCTTCAGAAAAAAAAAGATCAGAAAAACAAGTAAATAAACACCAATAGGCACATATTAAATATTAACAGAGCACCCCTTATGAAAACTTCCTCAGAACTGACCGCTTTAAACACAATTGCCTATTTATAGATTTTATCTGGGAAAGCAAGAAAGCAAGGCAGACGGCCATATCTAGATTCAGGGCACAAGCTCCAGACTAGGTTCTAGAGCAATGTTCTTACATCCAACAACTTATGAACCTATCTCATAAATTGAGTATAAATATTTGTCACAGGAGGCACAAAATCACATCTAAGATCAATCCAGGGATCAAAATGCACCTCAGATAAAAGGTTCTGTGCCTTTTTTCCTGGAGCCTCTCTCACAGTTCCCCACGGCATTGGTCAGCATGTGTCTTTCTCTTGAGCATGTTGTGGCATAGCACCCTTTTTACTTTGCAAAATTTTGGGTATTCATTATTGTTTGGAGTCATTGATATTCTAAAAACAAAATCCTGAAGAGACCTCCAGAGTACCATAGTAGATTACTTTGCCATCAGGAATGAGTATCTACACCTTTTTGTAAAGCATTAGTAATACTTGTTGGTGTTCCTTGTCCTGAGATTGCAGGTAACTGCTTAGAAAATGTCTGAGAATTTTCGTTTTGGTACCCAGTGGTCTAGTACCTTATGGGACAGGACAATGGCCACATGTAGTTCTGAAAGGCTGAAAAGCATGAGTAATAGATTCCCGTTGGGGCAAAAATTTATAAAAATTAAAGTAAAGAAGATAGTAATAAGAACATCCCTGAAAGTAGTTACTCCAAAATTACTTCTCATATTTTTAAGATATTTTAACATAATAAAACATAAAATAAAAAAATTCCACTGAAGTGTGGCACGGAAAACAAACCAATGGAAGCGTGTCTCAAGAGAATGTACTAGAATCAGAAAGCCACTTGTTCATGTACTCAGTAGATTTATATATATGAGCTTATATGAGTGAATTTGCTCAGTTGATTTAGAGGGTCATGTTTTCCTCATGTCCTCCAGTCCATTTGGCATTTTTACTCTTTCCAACTCTTCTGTGGGGTTCCCTGGGCTCTAAGGGGGAGAGATTTGATAGAGATATCCTGTTTAAAACTGTGTCTTATAAGGTGCTTCTCTCTCTCTCTCTCTCTCTCTCTCTCTCTCTCTCTCTCAAGTTTGACTGTATTTCTCTCTAACCATTCCCATCTACTGCAGGGATGATTATGATGACTGAACAAAAGCACTGATCCAACAGAATAGGAGAGGATCATTAGGATCATTATTTACTGCAGTTTTTAGATGACTGTAGTATTTGGTTTAACCCTAGGAGTCTGGGCTACCTGGTCTCTGGTTCTTGGTCGTCCAAGCAGTATCAAGTATGGATTCCATCTTGTGAAGTATGACTTAAGTCAAATCAGACACTGGTCGGTTACTCCCTCAAATTTCGTGCCATCATTGCACAAGCATAATTTGCAGGCAAGACAGATTGTTGATCAAAGACTTTGTAGTGTTTATGTTTCTTTTTGGTAGCCTGTAGAGTATCTCCCCATACCAAAGACATTAGAATATAGGGGTGAAGTTTCCAGGTAGCCACATCCTTGACATCTACATGTCCTTTGAGTTGTATGGATGTTTTCGTCAGTAGCAGAGCTTTCCTGTCCATTTGCAAAGAGCAGACTATTACCTTGACAATATTTGGGTCGTTTAGGGATTTCCATGGGACATCTTTGGTCATTACTTCCACTGGAAGCAACCCAGTCCTGGTACTGGAAGTTTCAACTGGTAAAAAGAGATAGCTGGGACTCTGTCTCCCTCATTATTTGCAGACTTCACTAAGATCACCTTTTTATATTTTAAGAGATTTCCCCTGCATTAAGTTTCCACACACACCCTCAAATATCCCTCAATTCTAGCTGGATCTCTCTGAGTTCTCTCCCTCAATCTCATCTTCCCTCCTATTCACCACCTGATCTTACCTCTCTCCAAAATCCCCAGTTCACTAACAAAATCTATTCTATTTCTCCCTCTCAGGAAGATCTATATATCACCCCCATCCCAGTCCCTTCCTCTACACATAACCTCTCTGGGGTAACAGATCATAGCTTGGTTATCATTTATTTAATGACTAATACCCACATATAAGTGAATGTATACTATATTTTCTTTTGGGGTCTGGATTACCTTGCTTAGGGTGTTTTTTTTCTCCTTAAATATATTAGCCTTCAAATTTCATGATGTCATTCTTTTAAAAATTGAGTAATACTCCATTGTACATTGTTTTAATCCATTCACCTGTTGAGGGATATCTAGGTTGTTTCCATTCAGAGACTATTATGGAGAGCAGCAATGAATATGGCTGAGTGAGAGTCCTTTTAATCCCTTGGGTATATTCCCAATAGTGGCATAGCTGGATCTTAAGGTAGATGGATTCCCAATTTTCTGCTGTATTGATTTCCACAGTGGCTGTACAAGCTTGCCCTCCCACCAGCAATGGAGGAATGTTTCCCTTACTCGACATCTTCACCTGCATAAACTGTCAATTGTATTGTTGATCTTTCTCATTCATACAGGTGTAAGATGAAATCTCAAAGTAGTTTTGATATGCATTTCCCTGATAGCAAAGGATCGTGAACATTTCTTTAAGTGTTTTTCATCAATTTGAATTTCCTTTATATAGACTTCTCTGTTTCAATTTGTACCTAATTTTTCAATTGGCTTGGTCTTGTGATAACTTGTTCTTGCTTCTTATGTATTTTGGATATTAGTCCTCTATTGGAAGCAGGGGTGCTAAAAATATTTTTCCATTCTTCAGACTGCCATTTTGTTTGAATAATAGTTTACAGACTAATTTCCCTTATGGATATAATACAAAAATACTGAATGAAATGCTTGTGGACCAACTGAAGAACACATCAAAATGATCATCTGCCAAAATCAAGTAGGCTTCAAATGTAGCACCCCTTAAAAGCAAAGTAGAGCAATGCAAGTAAACCATATACTTTTAGCCATACAAAACCTCAAGTTCAATTGTGCTGAACACCCCAAAATAAAATTAGGTATTCTGAACCTATTGAAAGAAAAAGTGGGGAAGAGTTTTGAATTCTTTGCTCAGGAGACAGAAGGTCACTTTCTTAACAGAACACCAATAGTGCAAGCACTAAGATCAACAACTGATAAATGGGACCTCATGAAACTAAAAAGCTTTTTTAAGGTCAAAACAGAAAAGAAACAACAAAACAAAAACAACAACAACAAATCCAACTAACCAACAAAACAAACGAAAAGCAGAAACCAAAATGTAATTGTTTTAAACAGAAAAAAATACCTAAAGTATTTGTGCCTACTATTTCCAATTCATTTAATATGTATTTACACACATGAACTTTTGATTTCTCCCTATTGTCCTGTTTTTATATTATTCTGCTAATGGTATATTTCTGTGTTGTTACTTTTCCCCTTCTTTTAATGATTTTTATTACATTTTATTAAAATGTAATATTGTCTCTTATTTTGATTTCTTTTGGAATAAATTGTTTACTGTTTTCTCTCCTAGCACATACATTATTGTTTTCAGTGTGCATAGGAGTCTGGAATTAATTCTAGATGGAAATGAATTCTCCCTTTTCATGTTGTCCTTCAGGTTTCACTCTGAGTCTGGAAATTCTACCACTCCAAAAGCCAACTAAAGATGTCACTCAATGCTGGTGGTCACCTCATACAGGATCAGCAGTTTTCCAGCCCACCCTCCTCAGTGTGTTCTGAATAACTCAGACATGTGGGCGGAGGTGAGTGGAGACCAGCATTCTTATTTTCTGCTTAGCAAATCTTTCACAGACAGCAAAGTATTGCAGTCATTTTTTGATTTAAATAGAAATATTTACTCTATTAAACATAGATGTTTTCTTCAGATCTCAATTGTCTATCAACTGCAGTGAAGAAAACTGGAAATCTTTGCT
>LOEQ01016219.1:0-13707 GCA_001685075.1 Bramus lutescens | reverse complement strand
CCAATCACAGATCACATATCTAGAAAACAAAATGTGTCCATCTTGGACAGATAGCGATGTCATCATTCTCTAACTAGGAAGGAGCACATGTTCTATAGAAACACGGGATCATTGTGTTGGTTATTATTTTGTTAACACAAGCTGGAGTCATCTAGGAAGAAGGAACCTCAGCTGAGAAAATGCCCTCATCAGACTGACTTGTAGATAGGTTTGCGGGGCATTTTCTTAGTGATTGATGGGGGGAGAGTCCAACACACTGGTTGGTTCCACCCTTGAGCAGATGCCTTGTGTACTATAAGAAAGCAGGCTGAGCAAACCATGGAGAGCAAGCCAGTGAGCAACACCCCTCCATGGCCTCTGTGTCAGCTCCTGCCCCCAGGTACCTGGTGTGTCTGAGTTCCTGCCCTGACTTCCCTCAGTGATGGACTATAATCAGTGATGTGTAAGCTGATACTAGTCATGATGTTCATCACAGCAATAGAAAACTAAATAAGAGCCATTTTACACAAGACACTTGAGCAGCCATGGCTTTTAGCAACTTGGAGGTCCTGGAACTCCAAGGAAGAATGTTACTTAAAGAATGCTTGGTAAATGTTCTGTATACAACTGAGTAAATTGATGAATGAATGAATAACTTTCAGGTAAATATGATATCCAGACCCTAAAGCCTCATAGGTCATCATGCCGTCTCTGGGGATGGGTGAGAAAGAGGGGGTATCGATTTAATTCTCCAACCCTACTTGAGTAAGTTAAATATCTTTTGATTCCTATTATTTTGATTTCAGCACTCCATAGCTGATAAGCACTTGAATATCTTTCCCAGGTGCCTAAGGTATGTCAGGTACTATGGCATGTGCTGGGATGTGAATGAGCCCTGGGTTCAAGGGTGCAACATCATTGTCATCCATGGAGGAGAAAAGATGTGAACTGAGCAGAAGACATAAACAAAGGATGAGTATTCATACACAGAAAGCAACTAATGGCACCTTGTTTACATTCTGCAGCCATGATAAGAATTTGGCAGAACTCTCTGGCAGGCTCATAAAATACTTAGGAACACACATTCTGCAATGCAATCACGTTTGTATGCAAACAACAGCTTTCAGATACTCCAATCACAAACAAAGGCTCCTGAAATACAACACGATCTTAACGTAGAGGATAGAAGAATGCTATCTTGTGTAGTTGAGACCATGGGGAATATAGTTGGGTCATAGAAACCCTAGGATCCATCAGGACTGGATTCTAGAACCTCCTTGGATACTAAGCCTGAAGATACTCAAGACTCTTTGACAAAATGACACAGTGTTTGCATAGAACTTGTGTGTGTCCTCCCACACACTTCAAAGCTCAGATTCCTAATAGCACCTAATTTAATGCAAACACTGTAGACCTCTGTTTCACAGAATCATGATCAGGAAGCCTCAGCCCTGCTTGGTACAGGTGGAATCTTCATCTACGAAGAGTTTGATTTGTGTGTAGCTGCATTCACAAAGGCAGAAACTCTAGGTACATAACTGGCTGCAAGAATGAATCTCTGCAGATACAACAAGCTGTAATGAACTGAGTTTACACCACTGGACCACACGACTGTGTAGACACAGATATAACACCTGGTCAGAGGTGATGACAAGCTCCAGGGAGCAGGACCTGGGTTGCAGAACATTTCTGAGTTTTAAGCTTTTAAGCTGCTGCAGAGTCAGCCACCCACTGTCACAATTAAAAACAAAACAAAACCCAAATACTGTTGTTCTCTCATAGTTGTAGTTTTGAGAAAATAGTTAATGAGAAAATTAAAAGATTCCAAACATCTTCAACAGAGGGTTTTCAGGATGACGCTCAACAAATCCATCTTAGGATGGGAGGAGGGTGATGCATTTGAATACCTTTCCTCACTGTCAGCATGGTTTAAGGAAACTCACTGTAAAGGAAAGAAACATATTCTCAAACTGTAGTGTTTCCAGGTGACAGCCAGGCTGGATCCTGGGAGAATATCAGAAGGAAACCCAAGTGTATAGCCTGGCTTGGGCAGCTGTTTTTCTCTTTATGGCAGCACGGCAGGGCTATATCTACTCCAGCACTCTGGAGAGTCTTGGGCTCTTTCTCTTCCTGTCCTCTGCTGATGGCCAGCTCCAGCTCTCTGTCTAATGACCGTGGTATCCTCTGTCCTGGGTCAATGCTTCCGTAGAGGTCTTCCCAAAGGACCCCAGTCTGGGAAGCTCCCTCCCACTGTCCTTGCACCAGATTCCTTGACCCTGCATCTCTTCATTCTGTCTTGTCTTTATCTAGCATTTACTGAGGAAGAAAACATATTCGTTGTTTAATGTGTGCTTTCCCCACTAGGATGAAAGCACACATCTTTCTTCATTTTATTTGCATTTCTGCCACCGAGTATGAGCCATATATGCAAAGGAAAACCAAAACAAACATTTCTAAATGCTGAATGAATGAATTCTTCCATTTACCCAGTGATGTTTAACAACTTGATAGCCCTGAGGCATGTAACACGTCCCTCCTAGGATGCCTGACTGCTTGCTGGAGTACCTGTGTCTGTACATGATGCAAATGCATCTCTGCTGATATTTTAAAGGCCATCACAACCACTTCCCATTATCCCAGGGCTTATTCTTCATGTAGTTGGAAGTTTCTGGTACATTCCTGTCCCCGCCTCTCCTCCTGGGTTAACTATTTGTGATACCCATTGCGCACGTCTTTGCTCTTTGGCTATTCAAAGCAAAGCATTGCTTTTTACCTGGCAGATGGAACCCATAATACTGTGATCGAAGCAGGTAAGACGTGTCTCCCAGATGTGTCAATTTTCCCCTGATTTAAGAGCAAAAAGTAGCCTAGAAACCTAAGAGGACACTGCCCTGAAGGGGCTGAGTTAGACTGTGGTTGGAGAGAGGTCAAAGGCCTTGAAGCATTTTAGTAACAAGGCTATTAGCTTGTAGACACAAGCCCAGGGACCTGGTAGTTCCTCTCACACACACTATGTGTATCTTCAGAACATCCTGACATCCTCAGAAGTAAGGAAGCACGCTTAGCACACGGGACAAACCAAACATGGCTTCAGCACAGCCAAAGCATGGTTTCAGATGATTCTCAGCCCCTGTTCAGTGCCTTCCTGAGTATGACAACCTGGTGTGGGAATTGATTGGTCGCTTCACGAAGCTCACTGCATGGCACAAGCTAGAACTTGCAAACCGCAGCTTTCAGCAATGCATCACGGATTTTCCTCATGATGATATGCTGGTTACAGTGTGACTTTGTGCAAAGAGAGTGATTAGGGACTTAAAAGCTAGGCAGCAAAGCTTCCAAAATGCCAGCAATCAGGACATTAATTTCACACCCTTTAAGGGGATTTAAGAATAGTTTCAATTATGAAGAAACAAGGCTATCTAATTAATAAGCTAGATACACATTTAGGAGACTTAACTTCTTTGCAGTTATTAATTTCCATCTATTATGGATGCAAATATGAATAATTAAGCACAACAAAATCTTTACATTAACCAGAACCATCATTTTTCTCTGTGTGCAGGAGAAGAAATGTAAGCTACGAGGTCAGACATGTTAGCAGCAGCCTCCTGGTTTTCCCACTTGAAATGTACAACTTGGGGCCGTTTGAAATGCCATCTTCCAGTAGAGAAGCAAGGACTCTGACCCCTGCTTTATGAGTAGGGGTCTTGAAAAGCTGCTGAGGATTACACATGTGAGGTTGTTTCTCTCCCCAAATGAGACACTGCCAAGACACACTAAAGTCAATCACCCTTCTCTCTTCCATGTAGTAGAAAGTTCAAAGGATTCAATTCACTTGACATTTCTAGCAATATCCACAGTAAACCAAGACTAAGACTTGTTGGTTTGAGTTGACACACATCTACCAGTGTCAAATAATAAACGAAATTTCAGTATCCCAATTCAAAGTTCATCCCATCTATTACTTAGGTGTGCAGTTGAGAAGCCCCATGGTTTTGTTTGCTAGGGACATGGATACTGTCAACATTGATAACACCCACACATTCCAAGTCCTGTTGACCACTCACTCGTTCCTGGCCGAGCATCTGAAACATCCACGAGGGGCCCGGTGGCCTGAGATACTGATTGATAATGCACCGTGTGAGTTACTGTCAGTGACTTCTGTTTAGCTGCCTCTCCGAAGTCAGCATCTGTCAGCAGGACCGTGGAGCGGTCATCTATAAGAGGGACATACAGAGAAACAAAGTGTGTTTAACAAGGATAGGAACACATGCCAGCACTGCGTTTGTGTCTGTCTAAAGAGTCACCCTTTGGTACACAGAAGGGTACGTAGCTATGCTGAGGCGTGTTTTTTCTCTCTTTGGGCTCAGTTTTTTATGAAACCAACACCAGTGGGGTAGGTGACCACTTAACACACCTTGAGTTTATGTGTTTGTCCAAAGCTTGCCCGAGATGGTGTACAATGTCATTGCTCCCAGGGATCGGGTTGCCTCATGGGGACAGGCCCCTTTGGCTGTTGGAACACTCTGAGGAACTAGGGAGCAAAATCTTGCAGTCTTCCACCCTGGGGTTGGCTGCCACACTGACCTCAGCCAGAGTTTGGAGGACAGTGAAGAAAGTGGTGGGCTTTTTCCTCTCCTTTAAAGGGATGAGGCCTGCTCCTTTCCTGCTCCTTCTAAGCTTTAATCTTTAGGGCATGATTTGACTGACTTCCAGGATGTCTCTCTTGTAAGAGAACTCTCATAGCTCAGACTGAGGGCTGGGGAGGCAGGAATCGGGGCCTAGGTGGATTCTGTCTGCCTTCGACTTCTCAGGGGACCAGCTGTGTGAGGCATGTGCCACTGTCTGTCTGAGGACCGCCATTACTTTCCACACTTAGAGTGTTCTTGGACATAAAGGGAGACTTTGGTTGGGATATATATAGTTTCTGTACATTTTCAAAGACTTTAATTCAAGGGAAGGCTCTGATTAGCAGTTAGCCAGGACCTGCTACAACATGTCAGAAGGGGTGTGGGTGGGGGCATTGATGCTGTGTTCATAAACAACACGGCAAGGCTTCTGTGCCCAAAAATGGCTCTGAACAGAGCGAGCCTTACAAAACCCAGTTGCTGTTCAGGCTCTGGCAGGGGAGGAAAGGCCTCTTGAAGTTAGAATCAAATTTCTTGGCAGAGAACTGGAGAGGAGGCTGCCAAGCTGTCTGTGAGTGTCCCAGCGGGTGGCACAGCACAGGTTGGTGCCGAGTTGAGTGTGCCAGAGCTGGGCAGGGAGGCTTGGCTCTTTTGCTATCATTTGACCCCTCACAGAAAGTGGGATCTGCACAGAGATGGAGTCTCACAATTAGAGCTGGCACCAGAGGCCCTCTGTCTGCATTGGTTGGTCATTCATAACACAGCTGCATTGTGGATTCTGGTGGGCAGGCTTGTTTTTTCCCTAAGATGACATTCACGGTTGGATTATAAACCTGTCCTAGGGAATGCCAAGTGTCTGTCTGTTTAGGAAGTTAGCCATCCATTCCGGACAGACATGCAGTCTCATATTTTTTTTATAACCCAAATCCAGATTGTTTCCTAGTAATTAGGAAATGCCATTGACCCACTATTGGGGAATTATAGGCGGCAAAGGATGGTCGGTGACAGATGATGTCGGGCAGATTGTGATGAATCTCTGGCCACAGGTCATGGAGACATACAGAGATGACGGGTAGACTGTCTGGTGTCCAGCCAGCAACAAAGAGCCCCTGGAAGCTGTGTGCCACTGACAGGCTCCATCCCGTTGTAACAGGCATTTGAAGGATGATGAAGGGTCTAAGGAGGAGCATTTCACAAACATCCTTCTTAGTCCTCACCATGTTATCTAACGCTATGATCTGGCCAAGCTCCCTAGGCTGCCTGTATTCTGAAGTGAACACACAGGGTGTGGCTTAGAGAAGTATGAGACCAAAGGTGATTTTAGTTTTAGTGCCCCACCTCCAGAGGTCAATGAGAGGCATTGCACAAACCTAAGCAGCAAAATGATAGGCAACTTTAGAAGCAAAGCTGGCTCTTTTTTCTGCACTGAGAAAACCTAACACACCCTGCTGCATTTCAGATAAAGAGGGGCTTACTATTTGATGAGGACCTAAGAATTAATGGGAGTCAGCAAACAGAGGACCGGACTAGACTTGGTCATAAGTATTTCTAAATGAGGCTATGCCTGGACTGAGTTCTGATGCAGGGAGAGCAACCTGGGCCTTGGCATTTGAAAGTCATCATCTCAAGAGACTTGTCAAGACGATGGGACAGGGAAAGGGTGAAGCTGCCACAGGAGACTTTCCTTCCCCTGCCCTGCCCTGCCCTGCCCTTGCAGCCTTGACAAGAGGTATTCAGGGACCAGACTGGGAGGCAGGCCATGTATCCAGTGTATCCAGGCCATGGGGAAAGGATTGCCCTGGCAGTGAGCGGCAGAAGACACCGTCCAAAACAAATATAGTTGTCTACTAAGATACTAGTCTATTTCATGGTTCTCAAAGCCTCACAGGACTTCGAGGGTGCCGAAGAATCCTGTTGGTAGGATAGAAAGTGGCCAACAGCCTGTCACTGGAGGTGGATGGCGTGGTGGTAACACTGGAGGTCTGCCAGAACCCCTGGGTCTGCTTCTGTGTGGTAAATTTGGCCAGCTATGGAAACCTTTTCACATCTCACATAAAAGCAGTTACCCTTCCTATAAGCTGATGGAAGATTGAGCAAGTAACCCACAAAAAGCGCTATAAGAACACATGGAATTTAGAGCACTCTCAACAAATGTCAGGAGCCACTGTGACTGCTACAAAGAGAAGGTGACTGGTCAAGATGTTGGGTTTGTGGGTGAATAGGCCACAGTAGCTGTCTTTTTTCCATGGCTTTTCTGAGAAACTGGGGAGCTGGGTGTTCTTCTCAATCAGGATGCTATGGAATGCTGGGAACAGGGAAATGCCTACATGGAGGCATTTATTAAGTGTTAATCAGATTTTGATGGCATATTTAAAGGGAGCTGACCTTGTTGGAGTTGGTGAGGAGAGTACAGAAGATTTCTAAGATGGAGCTTTAGGAAGTGGGTCCCAGAGTGGCGTGGGAGAATTGTCTGTATTTTCTTTGGGGCTTGCCAGCTGTGGGGTACCGGGCAGGACAGAAACCCCAACAAGCAGGCCCTGCTCATGGACCTTCATGTTGCACAGAGGCTCACTGGGTTGTAAAATTTTCATCTTTGGAGGGACAATGGTCTCTTCAGGAGAGTCCCAAAGCTAGCAGAGTTGGGGAACTCTCCAAGTACATTTTCTAGTATTTATTATTCGCTTCAGTTTGTCTACTCATGGGGCAGCTAAGATATTCTATCAAGTAGTTCCCATGCTCCCAGGTGAGGATGAGAAAACGTGGCTCCAGCAGGCACTCTGGGTAACAGAACCAACAGGCACCTCACCTATGGTCTCCATTGTATCTCTCTCTTCAATCAAAAGCTGAGCCCTGGGTATATCGATGTGCATTCTCAGGGTCTGTTGCTGCTTGCTTAGGGTATCTGAAGTCCGCGTGTTCTTACTGAGAATGAAAGAGAGGTTGTGTTAGCCAATCCAATTCAGTGAGACATTACACCAGCATATCTCTTGATATTTACTGTTTAATTATGAACACAACTTGAAGAGAGGGGAATGTACATGAGAGAAAAATGCATTTATCACAATTAAATGTCAGTAGATAAAGGAGATTCAGAACATACAAATTTCTAATAGATGGGATCGATAAAAAACTCAACCTTGAGAAAAATCCCCCTTTCTTGGGTAAGAGTGAAAATGAAACATGCAGAAAGGGGACATTCAGACAGCGACATTCTCATTTCTCAGGCACGAGACACAGCGAAGACCGCAGGGGAGGAAGTCTGTGGACCAGCTGGGCACTGGACGGTGCTTTCACTAGCAGATTTGTATTGATGTCTCATGTCCTTTGGTTTTTGTTCAAGTGACAAATCACTCGTCTTGTTAGCATCTCCAGCTTCACTTTGGTTTTCCTAGCTGAGCATGTATTTTGAAATAGAGGGAAAAAAACCATTTCAATTACTAAAATAATTTTATCTCAAAATTTGTGTATCAGAAAATTACTCGGAGAGTGAATTCTCTGAAAGTAAATGGAAGTAGGTGGTGAGACTGTCTGGTGTAATCACAGCCGGTTACAGCTCGAAGTTAAGCTTTCATGCTAAACGTAAATCTGAAAGAGCCAACAGGGGCCTTAATTAGCAATCCACTTTAGGGGTGGTTCAGGCTTTTATGAGGATTTGCTAGATGTTAAAATATTTTATAAAGCACCCCCCTCGCAAGTGGAAGGCATTGGTACACTTCATCAGTGAGACTGTTTATGGCAGCCCTAGATCCAGGTCGGAGTCTTCAAAGCCTACAGAGGATAATTTCTGGAAGCAGGTTCACCTGATGGGTGCTTACCTCCTTCCTTCCTTGTTTTTTTTCTGTCTGTATGCATGCATGTGGCTTCTATGCCTGTGCACGTGGAAGCCAGCGTTGATGCTGGCTGTCTTCCTCAATAGCTTTCTATCTTACGTTTTTGAGATAGAGTCTCTCTTTGAAACCAGCGCTAGTTACTTCTAGGCTAGTCAGCCAGCAAGTACCCAGTAACTCAGACACAAACACACCTGACTTTTAATGAGTGCTGGGGATTAAAACTCAGGTCCCAAAGTTTGCATGGCAGGCTCTTTGCCCATTTTACCATCTCTCCAGCCACATTTGCTAATTACTCTCAAGGGGGAGCAAGAAAGGTCCTGCCCAGTGTGTCTCAAATGCTTTTCTCTCTAATGAAGGAATTCTTAGGTCTCCTGCTTCCCCTGTTCTTCCTCACCCACTCCTAAACCAAGTGACAGATGGGACCTAAACCACCAACATCAGGTCCATTTTGAGAAACCTGTTGAAGCCCAGGTTACAACTGGATATATTATGATGCCCCTTTCTTCACAAAGCACCCCACAAGCAAGGCCACTTTTGGAAGGTTCTCTGCTTCTCCGAGTGCTCGATCTTGAACCAAATTCCCTGCTCTGCTGACTCGTAACTGGGTGTAAGTTGGTTATTTTCTGTGATCATGCCAATCACTCGCAGCCCAAATTCAAGCCTTTTTGGCCTGGTTTTTCACATGGTCTCTATACGCTTTCAAATTATTTCACTTCCCATTGCGCTTGTGGTTAAAAAAAGAAGGGAGAAAAGTGCAGAGATTCACAGAGTTGCAGAAAATGAGGAGCATTTGAGATCCTTGGGGGCCTGTGTGCCTGCCACGTTTCCACAGAAACATACGGGTGAATATCCAGAAGACCTGTTTAGAAGCACTGCAGAGGACTCGAGCACGTCCTTGCACAAAAATAGAAACACGAGCGGGTTCCTTCTCCTCAAACACCGGTCCAAGGCAGCCAGCAGCTGCTCTGACAAACTATGAGCACCCGTCACAGGTTACACTCAAGTAACAATAAATGGTCCCCTGTCACAGGGACACAGGAGGCAAGCTAAGTAACTGCTGTGAAGGCCACAGCTGGCACCGAGCCTGTACTTCGTGGACAAGGACAGTGAGGTAGTGAGGGCTGGAGAGGGAGTCCTCTATCTCCCTGAAGAACCTTGGGACCCAGGGCCTCTCCAGTGCACCCTTAGCAGGATGTACATCTCCAGCCCTCCCACAACGTCCTTGTGATGCTTGCCTCGTAGTCATCTCAGTAGGCCAGGCTGACCCTTGGGGGAAATCCCTCCCACCCTTGCCCCATTCTCTGCTTAATTTAGTTTTCTTCGCACCCGTGTATGTTTAATCAAGTCAATTAAATATGTAATTGGTTTATCTTGTTCATTATCTGTCTCTCCCACTGGAATCTCAGCTCCACAGGGATATACTCATCTGGTCTGGTCCTTACATGTCTCTAGAACCCACAACAGCAGGTGGTCAAAGGAAGCGCTCTGTAAGTATGTTCTAAACATGTCATGTTCTCATGGGTGACACACCATGAGCCTAGCAACCGAATCCCAAAGGCTGCACTGTAGTTGATATATTCCTGGTTTAAAATGCTGGGCTCCAACTAAGATGTTTCATGATATTAATATTTACTGGCATGTTTGCTTTTCTATTGTTTAAAATATTAAGGGCAATCCTCAAAAATTATCACCATTGGTCAATAGAGCCACAGCAAACCTTTAAACAGTGTAATTAGAAGATACCCATTGGGAACGCCTAGAGCATTCTACATGGTTTACTAAGGAATAAAAATGATGGTAAAAAAAATGACATAGCACAGGACCCAGCTGAATGTGTTAGCTATCAAAATATGACCTCTGATGAGCCATTTGACATTTCTGTTTGATTAAAACAACGACAGGGAAAGTGGCGAAGCCTTATGACAGTCTTCCCCAGGTCATCCAGTGACTTTGCTGTCACTATAATTCTCAAGTCTTCATTCCCCTAGAGCCACTTGTGTCAGAATGTGTGTGTATCTGTGTACGAGTGTGTGTGCCCCGTGTGTGAGCATATGTGTGTGTGTGTCAGTGTGTGTATATGTGTTTGTATGACTATGAATAAATGTGTGTGTGTGTGTGTGTGGTGTGAGTTCAGGGGTACCAGTGAAGATGTACTTGCTCCAATATGATCAAATGACTGAAGTATAAAATAACTACAGACAGAATCCTACCTGGTTGCGACATCTGGATGGGCATTTTGAGATTATATGTACAGAGATGTGAACATGAAAAGTCTAAGCTCGTTTAAATTCTAAGTTTGAGTTTTCTTCTCTCTAGCACCAGCTCCCATATTGATGCTGGTCCTTGGACACTGACATAAGCTGATAACTATTCAGAGCAAGGCAGTCTTCCCAATTTGGAGGCTGATGAACACACAAATTCTTCTTTTTCTTCTCTTCTCTTCTCTTCTCTTCTCTTCTCTTCTCTTCTCTTCTCTTCTCTTCTCTTCTCTGTCTCTCTCTGTCTGACACATACATGTATATGTCTGTGCACAGACATATAGAGGCCAGAGGTTGATATCAGGGTGTTTTATTCCCCATCTTATTTTTTTTTTTTTGAGACAATGTCTTTTCACTGAGCCTGGAGCTACCAAAGCAGCCAGGCTAGCAGCCAGCGGGGCCCTGGTGTCTGATTGTCTCCACCCCTGTAACTGGGGTTACAGATACCCATGGAAACACCTGGATTTTCTGTGAATGTTGGGAATCCAACTTAGGCCCTCATGTTTGTACAGTAAGCACGCTATCTACTTAGCTATCTTCTCGGTTCAGGTTTTCTTTTCTTCTTCTTCTTAAGCTATTTTTACTGAAACAAATGAAAAGAAAATCTTACTTTCAGGATTGTCACCCAGCATGGGGACATCACTGCCCCTCCTTCTCAGTGAGCTCCACATATTAGAAGTACTTGGAAATAGTTTTGCCAATCACTGCTGTTTTTTGGAGGAAAATCAAAATAAACAAGAATTGGTGGTGGTTGCTCTAATGGGTAGCATTTCTACTCTCTGGGGTATTTGTGAGGGTGAAAATGCACACCTGGGCACACAGCCTTGTGATGGGTGGCAGTGCTAAGCAAGGGACCTCAGGAGGTCCAGGTATCCGTGATTGTAGTTGGGTAACATCTTCATTCCCAGACTAGTACAGCTAACCTTGCTTAGTAATCAAAGACCTGGGGGAACATGTTTCGGTAACACAGGATAAAGGCAGGGAAAATTCTGAACATGTTCAGGTGGGAAGCAGAAGGCAAAGAGAATGATGTGCCCAAGGTAAGAAAGTCAGCTGTTGGCCATGAAGACCAGGACATGAGCTTGTGACTTCATATTTTCCTCTTAACCATAGCTTACTAACTCCTCAGCTGCCCAGAAAGAAAGAGTTATCCAGATTAGGGACTGTAACTCAGAGGTCTACTTTTTACTGATGGATATGACTAAGCCTAGACCTCTTAGGCCAACCTCAAACACAGTGGTACTAAATTGCCCAGTCTGTGGTGGCCTGGCCAGGGAAGGTCAGTCTAAGATTGAGCTGGCCCAACATAACAACATCACTGCCTCTCCTTCCTAGTGAATCCCACCTCTGAGAAGAGCTTGTAAAATAATTTTCCCAGTCACTTTCGCTCTTTGAAAGAAAACTAAAATTAGCAATGTGAAGTGGTAGTGGTTGCTAGTTTTAATGTTCTCAACATTAATTGATAACCAGTGGGAAGACCATGACTCACTCCTACTCAGCAGGTGACCTTTCAACTCTGCTATCTGCCTATCTGCCTTACCAAAGCCTATTCCTTTCCAAGATCTTGCTCTGGGGACCTTATCGATGTCTATTAGTTTCCAAGATCTTGCTCTGGAGCAATCAGGCAAGGCTATGCTGGCATGTATTCTGGTTCTCAAAAGAAGCAAAACTCAGATCGTTCTTACTAAACAGAAAACACAGACTGTGGTTTCACATCTTTCAAGTACAGGTGTGAGTTATGGATACGGACACCTCAAGGATATTAGGAGAGACGCTAATGGGAAAGAGGGGCTGGAAAATCCATACAACAGAGGAAAAGCATCCTGAAATTGCCTCCAACTTTCCAGGAGAATGCAGAAACCCTATAGGGGCCAGATTAGCAAAATGGCCCCTGGGAATGGGCAGCTGAGGCAAGCAGTGGTCACGCCATGCAGAGCTCCAGGCGACTCTTATCACACTGTTGATTATTTATATGACAGAGCTTTTGCAAGAGCGGCCAGAAAGAAAAAAATATGAACTGTATGGGAGATTGAATTAATTGACATTTAAAATGAGGCATAGTTTTCCAGCCTACATTATAAAATTTGTTCTGCTGAGTCAGTTGTTGTAAGTAGCTTCTGCATCTTTACTTTCTAGATGCTTCATCTGATAAGTCCGGAGGGGCCTGGATACAGCATATGAGACTGCAAGGCATCTTCCTTAGCGAACAAACGTGGGTTTACCAGAGGAGCATGGCCGTGAAGGGTTTTATGCAGATTTGTTCAGAATCTCTCACAGAAGTCTGATGTTTTCTGATTAGAACTATATCCTGAAGGAGATATTTTGAGGCAATTTGGATTTGTTTGCCTTTCATTCAAGCCCAGACTCTCGTAGCCATCTGTCCATTGGACAAATTCATTGATCTATGAAAAGAACTTTTAAATTCTACATGACTCACATAGGCTCTGTGCTCTGATAAATACCAGTTCCCAAACTCAATCACTAAAATTCAAAATGCCCGAACCCTGCCTTTATGTTCCCACTCTTGGCAAATGACATCAACATTCATCTAATTCCTGTCACCCAACATTTCAGAGTTAGCCTGGATTCCTGTCATATTATTGCTTTAGACACACAGGTTTAAAACACAGTACCTCCAACGATGTTTCTAAGAAACAATCTCGGTACACCAATGGCATACAGCCTTCCTATGCTGCCAGAGATACTAGTGACACAGGACATGGACTCCTTGTGAATAACAAATTGACAACTTATATGTGTAGATGGACAGGAAGTGGGAGTCAACCACAGAGGATACAGAGTGGAAAGAGCTCCAACTCATCCTCTTTTTTTCCCAATCAAGGCAACTTAAAATGGCAACCCCACGTTGCCTACTAGGGACTCTGATAATTTTCTTGTTTTCCACATGCTTATTTTCCTGTTTCATCTTTTATTTGATCATTACATTGTTTTGTTTTGTGACAAGGTTTCTCTGTAGCTTTGGAGCCTGTCCTGGAACTAGCTCTTGTAGAC
>LOEQ01016218.1:0-16861 GCA_001685075.1 Bramus lutescens | reverse complement strand
TGATGCGGATAAAAGATCTTAAGAAAGTGACATGGGTAAAAAGATCTTGATGAGCAGGATGAGCTGTCGTAGAGGCAGGATAGGCTGGGGCCTACCAAATAATGTTTTATGGGAAAGGAACTTACAGCATAAAGAAGGTATGGCAGTGAGACAGATATTTTAACAGAACCCAGACCTTAGCACAACTGACTCCATAATGGAAGTACCATTTGGGTCATAAAACTCAGCACATAGACAATACCACCTGCCAAAAGGAAAACAAAAACCTGATCTATCCAAGTCTACAGTTTTGGGAAAGTCTCTAAATGTATTAACCTTGTTTTTTGGCTTCTGTAGTTCTGCTTCTGGCTAACTGCTCTTGTTAACTGAAGTATGTCAACCCAGAATATAGTTTTTGTTTTTAAAAACTCACCCTGCAAAAGGCTCAAGGCTACACTGGGATCTTAAACACCCAGTTTAGTGGCCAACTGGCTAATAAAGAATTTCTATTGGCTTAAGCCCATGTCTGATCAGTCTTCTCTGGTGGATACCCACAACACTTCTGGAGGTCCCAGAGACCAGACCTCAAGGTACCTGGGGTCTCTGAGCTCCTTGGAATGAGGAAAAGTGCTGTCCTCGGGGGACTCCTCTGAGTGCAAAATCTGAGTCTGGGGTCCCCAGGGCTCCCTTCGATCAGTCGATGCCTAATGTGTTGGAGGAGTCTGACATCTCCATCTCAAAGGGAAACAAATTAGAAAGCCACCTGGTCTGTGACTTCAGGAGGTACGACTGGTAAAGGCACCTTATGCTCTTACACATAAGAGAGGGTGAACAGATGCTGCGGCTGATCCAGTGCCTCACGTGAGGTGTTCCTTAAGTCCCCATCCTGTCAGGTTTATGAATGTGCAGTGGTTACTCCTGGTTGTCTTTGCTGTGTGTGTGTGTGTGTGTGTCTGTCTGTCTGTCTGTCTATCTATGAGTTTTCTGTCAGTTCTGTTTCCTGTATAGACCGGTTGCTTTTTCTTGGGTCAGAACTCCCTGGTTTAAGACTAGTGTCCCCTTCTGCTGAATACCTGAATCCTTTTGGATCTGCCAGGTTGCCCCCAGAGATCTGTCAACCCAAAGAAGTCCTCCACCTGTCCCACTCAAGGAGGAGGGACACTAGCTCAATTCCTGCTCACACAGTCCAGATCGGTCACTGTGCTGAGGTGGAAAAAGGCTGGGCTGCTCACTGGGAGGGGAGACCCCTCCGTCTAAGGGGAAGAAACACAGGAATGGGAGCTAGTTCCCTGTGGTGAGTATTCTCTCTGCTTCCCCTCCCCTGCCTGCTCTAAGTAACCCAGAGAAGAAGAAAGAGAAAGTTTACTCCTTTCATAATTACATTTCCTTCCAACCAATGATTCACATAACTGAAAAACTGAAAACTAGCATTCTCTGAAAAAAGCAGAAAACCACCCGAGGCCCAGGCAAGAGGATCACTGCTGATCAATGCTGCCGGGATAGAATGGATTTTCCCTTCTGTCCAACACTGACCAAGCAGACATTTTTCACTGGAAGCAGTTTTCAGAGTCGTAAGTGAGTAGCATCTCTGTCGTTTTGCTGGTTCCAGTTAACTGGCTTGGGTGACATTTCCACGAAAGTCAGTCTCTTATTAAATGTTCAGAACTTGACTGGCCATGCTAGTTAGCTCTGAAAGTGAATCTCATCCTATAGATTTCTGCAGCAACAAAATCTCAACCTATTTGGACACATCGATAGAAGTATCTAATAAAGTCCAAGGCTCAAGAGAAAGAGGGGGTCATAGAAGAGTCTGATAAAAGGGACAGAGAACTAGGGATGTGCCTCTTGTCTTTGAAGACGCAGGAACCAGTCACAAGTCAAGTAATATAAATGATGGAGTTGGAAAGGGCAAGAAAATGCAATATCTCCTAGAACATCTGTAATCCTCAACTAGAACTTAGTGAAACCTATGTTAGACTTCAAACCCCTAGAAGTTATAAGATATTAAAGTTTTATTGTTCTGAACCTTTACATTTGTGTCAATTAGATATGGGAGCAATAAGAACTACATACATGGTAGAAAAAAAATTCTGTCTCTTATGAAATGATTGTTTTCCTAGTGGATAGCTTTTAGTTATCAAATGAATGTTCATGCCTGGCACAAAAAGTTACTGGCTTGTCCAAATAGGTTTAAATTTTGCTGGTGCAGAAATTCAAAAGGATGAAATATACTTCTAAAACTAGTCAGTCAGAACGAATGACTTTTGTAAGAGATCAGTTTCTCCACGATGCCACATACCCAATTAGCCAGCAGTACAGCCAGCTGAACAACACCCATGCTATTCATTTGTTGCTCTGGACATGAATCACGTGGGATATTTCTACTGCTTCTCCAGATTGTTTTCTACACTGTAACACTATGCTCTAAGATCCAGATGCTGACCTATCTGGAAGAAACCTGTGGAAAGATATCTTTGTTCTCCAATCTCCTGCTGGGTTCAGCCAATGGGAGACGCCAGCAGGATAATGGAGGACCTGAGGTATGGTTGGGGAATCCGCCATTCACAGACTTCCCTTGAAGCTGCTCAAATTCGGCACTGCAACAAGTGCTGTCCCAACAGCTACCTTCTCCCGGTAGCCTCTCTGACAGTGAAGACTCTTGCTCAATAGAGATCTTTGTCCTCTTCTATCCTTGTAATTCTTCTAGATTCTACCTTGACTTCTTGAAGGATCTATAATACCTTCTTATCTGTTTCTCACCTGAACTCTGATTGCAGGACTAGGAAATGGGTATTGCACTTACCCAGAGGACCAATGATGGCTGAAGTAAGCTCCTTCATGGGAGCATTCCAGAACATGCAGCTGAAGTTTCTGCCAGGCTGTGGCTTTAAGTGCAGAACACTGGTGACCTGGTAGAGGCCTTCAGGGGTCCTGATGTGGCTGGTGTTGGCAGGAACACTGACATTTTGCCAGGACACTTCCGCCAGGGGGTAACCTCTAGCCTGGCAGGTGAGCTGCACCTCGTCTGTCCCTGGGACCTCTAGGATCCAAGTGTCTATCTTCTTGTAGGAAGCTGGACAATAGCGGAAAAAAGAACGTTTTATTCTATAGAATGCAATCTACTCAATGCAAGAGGAAATAAAATGATCACTACGACCTTAGGTTTTATATGTNCTTTCTATGTCCCAAGCACATTATTTTGCATAAATTGAATAGTTTTATTTATATAATACAATGAAGACATTTTGTTGATATCTCCAACATTTGTTGGGGTTAATTGACAACAGGTATGTTGAGAATGGTGTCCAAAGTCAGAAGGACAAAGACTGGTAGACCCAATGTTTGAAAATAGGAAGGCTGCAAACTTATATCTTACAAACTATGCTAAGATGCCATACTCTGCAGCTTCTTGTATTCTAAACTGCCCCATAATCAGGGGGTGGGAGGCCAGAAGACAGAGACATGATTACCACTAAATAACTCCAATAGATCACTTTTTCAGACACCATCTGTAGACAGTTTACTCAAAACTTCCCTTTCCCTTGGTTATCTTTGAGATTAGGAAGAGGAAAATTAGGATCTATGTATGAGTTGTCATAATTGAGAGTTGGGCATATTTATTATTACTTCTCAATACAGACATGTTCTGAGAAGTATATGCTGAGTGAATTATTCACATGATATTCCCTACTTTCTAGAACATGGATATCTGAAACTAAAAGGAGCTATTTGGAGGGCCAGAAAGGCACAAAGACTACCCAGAAATCTTGGGTCATATCTGGAAAGTAACAAATAGTAACACCACATGTAAATAGCTGGAAGTGTTGACAATAAACTGTGCACTTTTTGGTGATGAGGGGGAAGCAAGCACTGGCCTTCATTAAATTGGAACTAGTTCCTTAAATAGATGTTCAGTAAATCATTGACGCAAAAGCAATCTTGAAGTAAAAACAGTTGTTGAGGTGGTTAATCTTGTCAACTTGATTGGATGAGACATTCCCAGGATATTGGTAACCATGTCCATGGGTGTGTCTATGAGGACTTCTTCAGAGAGAATTAACTAGCGGGTGGGAAGATCTACCTTGAACACGGGCAGCACCATCCCATGGGCTGGGGACCCAAATGAACCAAAGAGAAAGCAAGCAGTGATGGGAATTCTGGTGTGCTGTACCCTCCTGCGTATGATGGACTGGAACTGCTGAAAGCAGGAGCTCAAATAAACCATCCCTCCCTAATTTGTTCACATCAGATGCTGTGTCACAACGCTGAGCAGTGACAGCTAACAGTTACGATAAGACAGTTCCTTAAACTGTCAAAAAATGCTTCCACAGCCTCGTTTTCATGTGGGAAGTAGCTATAGAGGCATCATCCCTAACAATGCATAATAGGGAAGCTAGACTTTTCTTGAGAAAAGATGAACAAATTTTAGAGTTTCAGTGGTAGAAGCAGTTTTAAAAGTCTAAGAGTTCCAACTTCCTGCTCAGTGAAGTGTCTGTTCTAACAACTTTGCTAGATAACTACCTTGGTCAGTGTTAGACATGAACCTAGAAGCAACAGGTAATCTGCGACTGGTGTTCTAGACATATCAATTAGGTCAGGACAGTTTAGTGTGTTGTTCAAGTCTTCCATTGCATAGTTTATCCTATCTGTTACAGCAGAGACAAATCAAAGGTTCACATATACATGTATTTGTCATTATAGCTGTCATCTTCTTCATTTTGTCTTGCAATTGTTTTTGAACAAGAACTAAGATTTATTAAGACAAAGCCTAGGAGGCCTCAACCTTACACAAAGAGCTACAGGCAACTAAGGAATGCTGAGAGTGGAAGAAAGTTGTCCCCAAGGAAGAGAACACTAACTGGTTATCCAATACCAAATAGTAATTCCTGAAAACACACATGTAAGTGACACTGTACAGACTAAGCAGGTTGTATTCATGTATGCAGAGATATATATGTATATACACACAAATACACACACATATGTAGCAACAATGAAAAAAGAAGCCATGACTTTGAAAAAGATGGGTATATGGGTGGGTTTGGAGAGATGAAAAGGAAGGTTGAAATGATATAATTATATTATAATCTCAAAATATAAACATAATTTAAAAGAAAAAGTAAAAAAATAACTGAGAGTGGGGGCTCCAAGGGAGGACTATCCAACTCTCCGATCTATGTTTAATATAATGGAAGTATACTGTCAGATGCACACACATTTAGAAATCATTTCTCTCTATAGAACTATTGCTTATCATTGTGAAATGTGACTTTTTAAAGATCCTGCCATCCTTTGTATGGTATACAAAAACTGTATATAGATCATATTGAGATTTTCATGCATGCATTAACTGTTCTTGGATGACAGTCACCCCTCCATTACCCTCAGTGATATTCCCCAGCCTCCAACCTTTCCTCCCTTCTGGCAGTCCCCTTTCCCCTTAGATTCCACAGGTGAGACCAAACATGTGATACATTTCTTCCCAAGTCTCTGTCATGTTTCTTTACACAATGATTTCCAGTTCCAGTCATTTTTCTTTCAACGACAGGGTTTGTTCTTCGTGATAGCTAAATACTCTATTAAACTCATATACTACATTTTCCTTGTGCATTCATCTGTTGGGGTCAACCAGACTGTGACTTGGCCGTTGTGAGTAGTGCTACAATAATCACGGTGGGTATTTTTATGGTGTGCTGACTTAGAGTTCTTTGAATATATATACTCAGGAGTACTATAACTGGATCAAACAATAGCACTATTCTTAGTTTTCTGGGGAACCTTTATTCTGATTTCCATTGTGACTAGATCAACTGAAAACACCACCTTTTATCTTTAGCAAAGATATGTCTGTTTTTCTCATACTAGCAATCAGTTAGCTACCTAACTCATACTTAACTACATCTATAAGTGGAAGCTCCTACGTCCCCCAGAAGATGTCTTTGTCATGAACACAATAAGTAATCGAACATTCACTGGGAAGCTCATTCCCATGTCATCAATTTCATCCCACGGACACTTGTCTGGCTGTGTAAGAGACATAATAAGCCCCGTGGCTAAGAGCCCGGTCTTGAGAATCTGAAAGGCATTAGCCAATGGCTGGTGACATGATCTTTCAAACTCTCAGCTTAAACTAATTACTAATTAAAGGACATTTCCCTCCATCTCTGCTCTGATGGTTTCTCTAGCAACAGAACCATTTCATTCCCGGCACTAACTCTCACCGAAGAGTGTGTCAAGTGATGATTCCGGGGGTTCCGCGGGACGGGCTTTCCCCTTTACCTCTCCTTTGGTGCTATTGCTAATGTGGCTTATTCCCCGGGTCCCTTGTTGACATATCAGTCTCTAACATTAAAAAAAGGATTACTTTCTACTTTAGATTTCTACAGATTTCATGGTTTCTATTTCTCTGGTATGTGCGTGTCGGTGGGAAGGTATGTGGTATATGTTTCTGTGTGCATGTGTGTGCAGGTGGGTATGCCCGTGTTGGGGGAATGTGATGTATGTGGCATATATGGTATATGTTTCTGTAAGCCTGTGCATGTGCAGGGGGGCATGCCTGTGTTGGGAGAATATGGTGTATGTGGCATATATGGTGTATGTTTCTGTAAGCATGTGTGTGTGCAGGTGGACATGCCAATGTGACAATCAAAAGAAAACCCTGATCATCTTTCTTGTTCTTCATTCTATTCCCTTGAGACAGGGTCTCTCCCTGAACTTGATGTTCACAGTTTTGGCTAGGCTGACTGGCCAGTGAGTTGAGGACACAGGCCTGCATTGTTCTTAATGTGGGAGCTGTGAATTTGAACTCAGATCCTTAAACTTGCACAGTAAGTGCCCTTACCCATCTCTCAGCCTCCATACCACTTGTGAGATAAGAACAAACTGTGCATACAGCATTATTATCTTAATCATTACAGTGACTGTAAATGAAATGGAAAACGTAGTTCTTATGTGTTTTGTCTTAGAGGTGCCAGGAAAACTTCAAATCACTGAAATAAATCTTTGATGTTAGCTTTCAATCTGTCATTAGACAGCCTGCAGAATAATATAGGGTCAGACTGTAATTCCAGAAGCTTGGCCCTCTTGGAAAGTCAGGACATTGAGTTCTTGACTCCAACAGGCTTACTCCTTTGTTCCCCGAGGGGAAAGGAGCTGAGGCAAGAGGCGTGGCTCCATTAGTTCACCCGCTGCTTTCCTGGGGCCCAGAGTCTCAGATGTCAGCCACCTTTCCACCCATGGCTTGTCTTTCAGCTTCCTTGGCTAGGCTCTTTGTCCTCCTCATTTGTAGCGAATCCTCTGCAATGGGAGTCATGCTGCCTCCTTCCTCAGCCTGCTGAAGTCGCACTCACACCTTCCCGGGCTTCTGTACCTCAGTTCATTCCCACAATGGTTCATCCGTTCCGAAGCTTAGCTCTGTCTGGCTTGACTGTTGTCCAGGTCTCTATTGCTCTGTGCCTACCTGAGTCCTCTTCGCAGGCCCCTTCTCAACCTCGGCAGGCAGCTTCGTGAGGCCCTGGCCTCTCTCCGTGCCCCTNCCCCTTACTCTGCTTCAGCCGCTCTCCCGCCATCATAGACTTTTAGTTACACAGCTACAGCCTCGTTTTCCGGAAGCCACCTTCTCTTCTGGATCTTTTCTTCGCTCTGCTGCAACCTTTTTCTATGCTTTTGAAATCAACTCTTTCCCCTATACTTCACATGAATCGCTGTGTGAAGAAAGGTGTTGCGTACCTATTGTTCAGCTCTGTCCCCCAGATTTAAGAGGAAAACTAACCCTTCCTCTACTTATACTTCATTTGTAGGATCCTTCCCTGGCCCCAGATCTGAGATTCTGCATCACTAAGTTATTTTCATGCGTTGGTCTTTAACACTGCACTCTGCTTACACTCCTCTGATGAAAATTAGGGCAGTGTGTGTCTTAATTTTCTTGTGTGTCAGTTTGATTCTTAGACTTTTTCATAAGCTTCTATATTAAAGAAAATACATATTTAGGGTTCTATAAATATTTGTATTTTCAACAAATAATTTCTTCATTCTTACAAATACACATATGTCTGGTAGTCTCTGATTTATCATCCTTAACTGTCTTACACTTAACAAAATATGTATAGCTTTTGAAATTAAATTTTTCCTTATTACTATTCCCATATTCCAGGTGTCCAAAGTTTTCTTCTATAATGTGATTTCATTACCGTTATCAACCCATATTATCAAAATGTAAACTATCCTGGATACCGGCAATTATTAAGTGTGAAAAATAAAAGTGTATTGGAAATGTATCATTCAAGTTATTCGTCGATCTCAAAATGCATATAGATTATGTTTAAAAACTCTTCTACCATGAGGTAGAAGTCAACAATAATTTTATTTGTATTTTTAATTTTGTAGCTAAAAGGACTAATGAATCTTGTTCACATGAATCAGCTGGTAGGAACTGGAAGCAATTTGAAAGACATGGTTCATCAGGCAAAGAACGCTAATTCTTGATTATCAGTGGTTATCTCTAGGTGAGGGTCCTCATCATCCTTCAGTTTTACTGGAAGCAAAGCATTTGTTAGCTGCCGTGTAGCAGGCAGCAGCCACGTGGCTTTGTGGGCCCTGGGGGTTTCTTTTTACTCTTGTCTAACGCTGTGGAGCTTTTAAGCCTTGTGGCAATAAAAAAGGAGTCAGGCTATTCATGAAGAAGGAGAAAGCAGTAGAAAGACAGGGTGTTTCAGGGGAACCCTAAAAGCTTTGTCTGGCTAGTATGTTCTCAGGTTCATCAATTTGAGAAAGAGATGGGGACTGTGAAGACGTAGATGTGCATATGTGTGCTTCTCTTAAGAGTCTGTGGGAATCAACAGGTCCCTCCATGTCGACCATTGCTTCCCGAACAAGAGGATTCTGAGTCCAGCCGAGGATGAGCCAGGCTGTCTTCTCATTTGCCTGGCTTCCTCTAGCCACACTGTGTCTGCTACTTTAACCCTTTTACCTCTACTTACAGCAGATATCAAAACATATTTCCATTCAGGTGCCTTTTCCGCCCACTTTGAAGTAGCTGTCTCTGTTGTGGAATATTAGCTGAAGATGTGTTACATTTGTTTATGCTGAGGAATATTTGTTTAATGATGCAAAGATGTGTTGTTTTCTTTTATGTTGCATTTGTTAAACTCTGTGGAGCTGTGTTACTTTGACTGTCTAAAACACCTGATTGGTCTAATAAAGAGCTGAACGGCCAATAGCAAGGCAGGAGAAAGCATAGGTGGGCTGCCAGGTGGAGTGAATAAGGGAATTCTGGGAAGAAGAGATCAAGGAGAGAAGGAGGAGGAGGACATCATGGGGCAGCCACGGAGTAAGAAGTGAAGAAAGGTATATAAAATAAAGAAAGAGGCAAAAGGTAGACAAGTTAGTTTAAGAAAAACTGGCTAGAAACAAGGCAAGCTAAGGCCAGGCATTCTTAAGTAAGAATAAGCCTCCATATGTGCGATTTATTTGAGAGCTGAGTGGCGGGCTCCTCAAAAGATCAAAGAGCCAAAAGGGTAAAAAACAACCAACTGCATCCTCTTTCAATTGTGCTACTGAGAGCAGCATGCTACGGCGTGCAGCTGTCACAACCCTCCGCCAGCAATGACCTGCAAACACTCACCTTTGACTTTCACTGTCAGGTACTTGTAGTCCCAGGCGGCCCCGCAGATGACCAGACAGCGGTACTGTCCTGCATCCCTCACTCGGACACTGGGGATGTGGAACAAGGCCTTCCCCAGGGGCAGCACCTCCTCCAGGAGGGTGGCTCTGTCACTGGGCGAAGAAGTGTCGTTTTCTACCTTCTGCAAACTGACTCTTATTTCTTCAAGTTCCGTGCATTCGCTGTGGTCGAAATCACACTCCAGGCTCACGTTGCTGCCAAACTCTACCGTGTACACTTCCTTAGGGACCGTCACTGTGAATAACGCTGAAAGGGAAAGACAGCTTGCTGGAATCCTGTCACATTTCAGTTCTTCTAGAACGGGAGCTCTGCTCCACCCCTCCATCATCCTCCCGGAGACCCCTGTCATTCTCTGGGCTTTCTGCATGGCTTCTCGCTTCCCTTCCCGCATCCCGTAATGAGACAGTGGAGTTTTTGTCTCAGCACGCTGAGGTAGTTTTCTTCTCTGAACATTCCCAGCCACACAGCTGCCCCCCCTCCCCGCTTCTCCTGAATACCCCAGCGGGAGCTTCAGATGGACAGGCCTGCTCGCCCCAACATCTCCCACCTCAGAGCCTGCAGTCAGTCCAGGGCATTCCTTTTACGAGACCATAGGCTGCCCTACCATTAAGGGCCACCTCCATTTTATTGATTGTCATTATATCTTATCATCTGGGCTGGTTGTCTTTACTTCATATGAAATCAAATTTTACCTAGCTTTGCCAAATATCACCGCCTCCAACCAGGGATAGTAACAACACCCACCTCTTACAGAGCTCTTAGATACAACAGCACCTCATTTAGTTCCCCGGAAGCCAGTGAGGTGGGCACATTGCTGCTGCCCTTTTGAAAATGCTATGAGGCACAGAGAGGTTAACCTACATGCCTAAGAGCGCACAGCTAAGGCCAGTGCAGTATGTCTCCATCTTTGACTGGTAATCACCAAGGCATACGAACCCACTATAGATGGTCACTATTTTGGATCAATAAAGTCAAAGGAAGAAAATGGAAGTGTGTTTAACTACTACAGGCCAAGTTTCACGGACGGTACTTTATAACCGTATTATTTATTACTGTAATCTTGACCTGAATGTATTGTCATTAGGATTTTATAATTTTGTTCAGTGAATACAGAAGTAGAGTTAATATGGTTGCAGTTCAGGGCCCATAGCTGCTGGACTGGAAAAGCTGTATCTTCTATTTTCGGCATTTTCCAGAGCGTGAGACACATCTCACCAGAGATATGCAAGGCTATTTCATGGGGGGAAGAACCGAAGGCTAAAGGGAGCTGAATTTAGAGAGAAGTTTGTTTACAGTCCTTCGGCTATGTTTTCTAACCGGACGCTTACTCTTTTAGAATGGACAGTTCTTTTCCTAAGGCAGGGAGCTCCCAGGAAGAAAAATAGCACCTGCAGAGAACTTAAATTAAAGATAAAAGTATTTGGTTTTGTGCCTAGCCTCTGTTTTACTAGTGTTTTACTGGATTTCTGTCTATACAGAGCAACCTTGTATTTTAAAAGCCAAGTTAATTTCAATAGCCCTGTAACACAAACAGGGAAGGCAGTATCTGTGTATACAGGACATGGGAAACGGTGTACTGCATCCATCAGTATTGAATGGGTACTCTCATGATGGAGGTATGGAAAGATCTTGAAATCATTTCTGAATCACTGCAGAAGACTGGATCGAATTATACTCAATAGATCTCTCATTCATTCATGCAATCAAATAATCTGATCATCAAATAGTTTTAGAGACAGGTAAGCTTGGGCTCAAATCCCAACAGTGTCCGGATCAGTTAGGAGCCTTTGAGTGGGGCCTGTCAGTGAACTTCCAAGAGTCTGTCCATTTTCTTTTAATGAGGTTAGTATCTATCTCTTGGTTCTGTGGGAAAACTTGGACAAGGAGAAAAACATGTATCACCCCTATCTGTCAGCTGGCGGGCACTCAGAAAACGTTCTTCCAGGCGATGGTTTAATGCTTGGGAAAGTAGTAATCCATCTATGGGATGGGCAGACATTCTTTATTAGCCAGGATATCCTGTCCCTCCTTCCCTCTCTCCCTTCTTTCCTCCCTTCTCTCTTTTCCTCCCTCCTTTCCCTCCTTGCTTCCTTTCACTGACAGGGTCTCACAATGTAGCCCAGGCCGCCTGTTACCTTGGACTCCTGCCTCAGTCTGCGAGGCTCTCAGGTGCTAAGTGCACAGCACAATTGTGGTGAACTAGGATATTAGTTAACCAGGATGGTTGTCCATTCCCTGACCTGACTCTATATGATGAGGAACTTATGTTTCCTGCTGGCTGGTGATTCATTCTGCCAGTCTCCTTTAGATTGTCTTTGCTTGTAAGACAGGGCCTTGCTGCCCTATCCCCGTGTGGTCTTGGACTCAAGTCCTCCCTGCCCCAGCCTCTGGGGTGCTGGGGTGGCCAGAGTGTGGTACCATACTTAGCTTGCAAGTATCTTCTGATTCAAGTTTTTCCTCCTGATATCCTTCAAACCTTAGAAGTTAATGATCAGATTAAGTTTGCTTTGGTATTATTTTTGAGTATCTAGCACCTTAGTCTCAGCTATGGAGAATCAGGGGAGGCAAAGGGGAGAGTAGCGAAGGAAAAGATTATGAGCCCGGCTATATTTAACTTCTCACCAAGGTGCATTTTGCAATAGATCACACAAATCAGCAATTCTTGGCTAGCATCCAGCATATTGGATAGTGATACACACAAATGCTCTTTACCAGAAATGCCTGGCAAGTTTATTTCCTCTGTTCTCTGCCTTCACTACAGCGAGCACATGAATGTGCTTTCTACAGAGATCTGTGGCACAGAGACTGTGCACACATGACCAGCATCTGTTTGTGCAGCATGAGGCCAGGAGAAAGGCTCTAAGGTGTGTGCTCCTTTACCAAACATTGCTAATCACGCATGCCCTTGCTGGATCAGGCCGAGAAGACCCTAGGAGCGTACTATGTGAAAGGATGCTGTCGTTCAGGAATTCCTGTGTGATTCCATTTTGGAGACTCCACTGCATGCTGAAACCACAAGTTTTTAGGGACCTGACAGCTACGGAACTGCAACACCCCAGGCCACTCTGCACTTTCTTCTCATGAGAGACAGACCATCTGTACTTCCTCTGGAACTCCCCATCACATCAGAACTTCCCCCATCATTGCCTGCCCTACGTTTTACAAACATGTGGCTTCTTTTTTCAACCTTCCCCTCCTCCATTGTAGAGTAGATACCTTCAGCTTTAGAAGGAAAATGTTTTACCTTCAGACAGGTGGCATTTGCAGAACTGCCTTCATAAGAGGCAAGGGCAATTAACCAATATAAATCATGTATCAGAATACCTCAGAAATACTGAGCGTTGTTATTTTGACTAATTTTGACTCATGTATACTTTCCAAGATGTGCAAAGTCTTGGGCTTGAGTACTCATTAGAAAATGGCCTTAGAATTATCTGGGTCTCTACTCTTTATATTCTTCTTTGCGAATCAAGGTGGCCTGGGCTGTTACAGTTCCACGAAACGTGCCTCCTCATATAACTGGACAGCATTTTAGAACCATGGTCAGGCCTCCCCTGGGCTCTGAGAACACGGAGCCCTCATGAGAACTGAGCTCTGAACTGGGATGGCCAGTCTTCTATGTGTACCACCAGGAAAAATCTGTTAAAATGATTTTTATATAAACTGAAGCCACTACCACGTGTATCTCCCACTAGTACAGTGCAGATGTACTATTTCCTTCCTACTCCTGTACTCCTGACATTTGAACGAATTTCAGACTGAACCGGGAGAGGACGCTTTCTTCCAAAATGTGTCACACCTCCGTGAATGCCATTGACAAGCAGTCACAGAACAGTGGACACAGTTTAGCAGAAGTCATATGAATTTCCACACAGTTATTTTTGTCAACAAACAATGATAACAAGGCCACCAAGAAAAGCAGCACTTCAGAGCCAAATGCCAAGATTTTGCTATTTTGGCTATCACATTGGGCTTTATTGCTGTAACTAAACTTTGGTTAGGCCATGCATGAATTAGCTCTGTACATCACATGTTATTTTAGGGAACTTACTTGTCTGAGCCTCACTTTTGCCATGATGGAAAATGCTGGAAAAGGCCTTTTGTGCAAACTGAAAAGATCACAGATTTTAAAGTGCTTTCCTCAGTCTTGGCACATATGTGAGTAATAATTTTTATATTCTCTCCTTCCTCCTCCTTTGTTCTTCCTGTTCTTGGTATGAATAAATTCACATTTCTTCTTTTAAAAAAGAAAGAAAATGGGTAGATTAGGAGGTACAGCATACCTTTGAAACACCCTCGCCTTGGGCTTTTTGTGCCATTTCATTTCACAGAGGAAATGAAAACACTCATCATCAAGTCTGTGAAGAGTTCTTCCTCAAGGCTGTCTGCACGTTAGAGTAACCAAGCAGAAGGCCTCAGCCTGCCTGACACGGAAACTTTACAGTGAGGCTCAACATTCTGGTGGTGAAGGGTCCAAGAAGCTCGGTGCCACCATCCAATTCTACCTATGTCCCAACAGGGTGAAGAAGGCCATAGACTTGAGATGGCATCCCATTATAATTACCCACTCTTCAAAGACAGATGTCATCCACTTACTAGTGTGGAATCTCCAGCTTTGATTACCTTCCTCTGGGCCCTACCTTTTAAAGCTCCCACCAAGGTGATGTCACTGCCCTGGAGGCTAAGCGTCAGCACAGGAACCTTTGAGGAACACATAACCAAACCGTAGCAAAGGCTTTTTAAAACACAAATGCTCAAATCCCAATTTGGCTTCTTCAGAAGCAGTACTCATAGGGGTAGAGCAGACACCCTTTGGCAACTCTCCTGGGAGTTTCTACTGCGCAGACCGTATTGAACAACTCTAGTTAGGCAAATCGAACATCTGCAGTTGCAAACACCTTTTTACCATCTTGTCATCCAAAACACGGCTTTCAGTTTCACCTGAGCACTAATTCCAAGGCACTTGCCGAGGTTTGCCCCAAACCCAGAGGATCAGGATCTGTGAGGCAGACTCACGGCATTGGTGCATTTGGACTGTAGCTGGGAAAAAGAATGGTAACTGACCTTTCTTAAGGATCTCGACACTAAAGGAATCTTCTAGTCCCATCTTATTGGTTCTTCCATCAACCCTCCAAACTGGGAGACACAATCCATGTGTAACAGGTCAGGAAACTGGGACTTTACAAAGGACACAGTTTGCGTAAGGCTGACGATAGGTGGCCATGGAACTGGAATTCAAGTTAACTTTTATGCACAATGCACTTTCCACTGTCTACTTGTGATGCCTCTCGGCTGTGACTCTAGCAGCTACTACCAGCATGAGTGGACAGCATCTGTGATTGAGGGAGGTGAACTTTTGGCTTTGCATTAAGGTAAACGTGTTTTGTTTATATTTCATGCTCCATGCAGTAACTAAATTAGGCTCCGATCTAGAACTGAACTCTTGAAGTTATCAGACAGAGGACACCCAATTGGATACTTCTGGAGTCGTTTTGAAGATTCTGCAGTCAGCTTGGCATTTTATTTGCAAGCAGGACTTGATGACAGCTCGCACCTGTCACCTCTCCAGGAAATACAAAACAAATCATTTGCATGAGCACCCAAGATAGTTTCTTCTTTAGGCTAATTTTGAACTTTTTTCCATTGAACAACAAAAGTTTACCTTTTTTTTTTTGCCTTCCTATATAGTGTACTTGAAATGTGAGATGGGGTCAGAGGGTTTTTCACACAGCTGCTGTTCTTCAGAAAAGGCTCATGTTCTGCCCTGTGTGTGAGCATTGTGTGGGACACCCTTCATTTTAGAAACACTGTCCTGGCCAGATCTCATTCCTTTGTTATATTATTTCATTTACTTTCCACATTGCTGAGACAAGAAGCCATGTAAGAAAGAAAGGGCCTCCGTTGGCTCACAGTTTGAGGGGGTACAGTCCGTCATGGCAGCAAAGGTGTGGTAGCAAGAGTGGTCACACTGCATCCTGCAGTCAGGAAGCAGAAAGGAAAGGGTGCTGGTGCCCAGCCACCTTCTCCTCTTTGATGGGTGCTGGTGCTCAGTCACCTTCTCCTCTTTGATGGGTGCTGGTGCTCAGTCACCTTCTCCTCTTTGATGGGTACTTGTGCTCAGTCACCCTTTCCTCTTTGGTGGGTTCTGACGCTCAGTTCACTTTCTTCTTTTTATTTAGTCCAAGACTCCAGCCCATGGCATAGTGCTGCCCATGCAGGGTGAGTCTTTCCTGCCCAGTTAAAGCTTTCTGTAAATGCCCTCACAGACACACTTAACGGTCTGTGTCTGTGGTGTTCTAAAGCTCCTCAGGTTGATAGCCATCACGCTGCATGTATCAAGAGTCATTGGAAGTTGAAAATCGGAAGAACTGGGGTGTGTTCCTCACCAGGGCACCCCAGGCATCATCATAGTCTCGTCCTCCCTCCTTACCCCCACCGTCTTCATCCACATCTGGAGGATGGAGGATGATGAAAGAGGGAAGCATCCATGATAACAAAATGGTTGTTTTGAGCTGGGTGGTGGTGGCACACACCTTTAACCCCAGCACTCGGGAAAGAGAGGCAGGCAGATCTCTGTGAGTTCAAGGCCAGCCTGATCTACAAGAGCTAGTTTCAGGGCAGGCTCTAAAGCTATAGAGAAACCCTGTCTCCAAAAAAAAAAATTGTTTTATTTCTGTCTAAGACACAAGTATAAATGTAAACACTATTTCTAAAGTGTCTCTCGATTAAAAGATAGTTTTAGATTTTGCAATAAAGATGAAAACAATTAAATCACCTATGCAAATTTGCAATAACCGAGAGAATAAGATGCTGACAGAGAGCTAGACACAATGATCAATGAACCAGCACAACTATGAACTGTTGGTCTGTGTCAAAGAGTCAAAAGTGCTTCCATATAAAGAAAAGAAAGACCTAAAAGAATGGGGCTGGGTGGGTGGGCACTGGCAAAAGCTAACTGAGTCTCAACTTGTACTCCACATTCTTTACAAACACTAACTCAAAATGGATAATAATTATAAATATAAAATGTACAGCTACAAAATGTTCGGAAAAAATCATTTCTATTTAAGTTGCTGAGAGCCTAGATGTGGAGTCAGAAGTGTGAGACATGAAAGATGACACCCTTAAGTTAGACCACAGGAAGCATCGCTGCACAGATATTATTTAAAACATGGAAAAGTGACCTAGGACAGAGAGGGC
>LOEQ01016217.1:0-13708 GCA_001685075.1 Bramus lutescens | reverse complement strand
ACACACACACACACACACACACACACACACAAATAAACAAATCTGAAAAGAATAGAGAAGAAAACATACCTTAGAAAAAGTTCTAATTCAAACACCTTACTTTGAATCATGCTTTCTTGAAAGCCTGGTATGATAAACTTGAGCACAGCCGATTGTAACATAGATCCTTGTACTCGGTATTGAGGCCCTCTGAGCAGGATGTGCTGACATACTGATGGGAGAAGGATGTCTCTCTGAACGGAGGGAAGGCTTGCATTTTGGATTAACTAATTGGGTATTCCAGACTTCTGCATTGTGAAAGAACATAGCAATAGCAGCCAAAGACTGCTTCTGTTGGCTGTGATGAGCACAAACAAGGGTGGCTTGCATTAGGTGGACTGGAGTAGTGGTCATTGGTCCTGATCACAGCCTAAGGGAAAGCAGTAATTTCTGAATGTTCGTATGAAAAGAGCAACGAAGGGAGAAGCTTGCTTACCGTGGAAATTACTGAGTTCCAGTTGCCAGAGAATCTTGCTCAATTCACTCAGTTAGCAGGCATCGCAGATTAACACTGTTGAACTGTTGGAAAATCTATATACTAAGAAAACACACCATGGCCAGGGTCACTTTGTAGGATTGTGTTGAGGATACGGGGAAGGCTAAAATGTATCTCAATGGAGAAGGGAAAGTCTTCCCCAGAGTGCTTTCCTTTTATTTTCATTTAGAAATCATTGAAATTTACATAGCATACATGTACCAACTGCAGTTGGATACTATTTAGATCAGTAAATGTAAAATAAAATCAGAAAAGAAGACCTCAGTTTTACCAGTTTCCATGTAGGTATGTCTGTAGGTACATATGTATCATGTACATGCAGGTACATGTGCACCTGATTGCACGCATGAATGTAGATACCAGTGGTCAGTGTTGAATGTCTTCCTTAATCACTCTTTTACTGTCTGAAACAGCCTAACAGATTCAGCTAGACAAGCCAGCCATCAAGCTTCAGGGAAATGTTTTTAGTACTTAAGTATTAGCTTTTGAGTGGACACACAGCAATACAGACACCTGAAGGAAATTGAACTCCAATTTGTCACAGTATAATCGAGCATTTAAAAAACAACAAAAATGTTGCTAAGATGAATTCAAGCTCATATCCTTCATTTTTATGTTTTCTCCAGCTGTCCATGGGCCAATCTAATCCAATCTCTACTTTCCTGGCATCGTGATTAGGGGCCCATCCTGCCTCACCCACTGTTTCCTAAGTGCTGGGTACCTTAACTCAGATCTTCACACTTGATTGGAAAGCCCTTACCTCATTGAGCAACCTCCTTGGTCCTAGTTTTGGCCATTTCCAAAGAAAATCCTCAGTTTTTCCCAATTTTCATAAACTACAAAAATTATTAGGAAATGAACTGTGAATAAATAAATGAATGAGTTACTTGACTTCACACAGAACTTAATTTCACACAGTATAATTTGAGGATTGTTTAATAAATCAAGGAAATTACGTGTTCTTATTTTTCCCTGGTAAATTTAGCAAATTAAGTGACTAATTTTTCTAAGTTAAGAGGTTAGCCTGTGTCACAATTGTTAAGATTTGGTACAAGTTTATTATAAGTTAAATTAATATATCCAAGTTAAACTTTTAAGTAAGGGAATATTAAAAAAAACTACATTTTAAAATTATCTGTTCCATTTAATTACTAGTGATCAAGCAACTCCTAAGGACTTTTTCTTTTTTCAAAATAATTGCTATATTCACAGGCCCAAAAGTAAGTGTCAGCACATCCTTTAATATTTAAACAGGTGACAGATAAAAAGAAGGTACAGCAGCCATCTCATTAGCCCAGAAATAAATAGGCATCACATCCCACAGTGTCACTGAGCAACAGCAACATAAAGCTAAGGGAACCAGCCCACGAATCACAATCGCAGAGAACCGAGACAACAATGAGGACCCTAAGAGAGACAAATATAGATCTAATCTGCATGGGAAGTAGAAAAAGACAAGATCTTCTGAGTAAATTGGGAGCATGGGGACCTTGGGAGAGGGTTGAAGGGGAGGGAGAGGTACGGAGTTGAGCAGAGCCAGGATAAGGTTGAGCTCAAAAAAAGAAAAAAGAAAAAAAAAAAGGTACAGCCACATAAAGATCCCCAGCATCAGGATGCCAAAGCTCACATGGACATTTATACCACCCTTGAGCTTGTTCAATGCAGGTGTTTGGTGTAACACAGAATTCAATGGGTTGATCTTTCAATGGGTCAGTCTGGAGAGAATGATAAATATGGTCTGTCTTGCTGACAGGGAGGTTGATTTCATATTCCGTTGAATTGAATTGTGCTCTCTCAGGCAGAACTTTGTCTCTGGTGAGGATTCTTAGAAAAAGCTGCAATGTGAACTCATTTCAAAACAAAGGCCAAAAGAACAGTTGCAAATTAAAACCATAATAAATATTAAGTAAGAATTGGATGACATTTATTTTGCTAAGTAAATAAATTCCTTTTAGATTAAAATATATCACCACATTCTTAACTATAAATATATATTCAATTATTAAAATTAATGGAAGTATAAATATCCTTAATACCAATAGATTGACAAAAATAATTTAAATTTCTATACAAAAAGATTTTAAGAGTCAGATATATTAGATACAATCAGTATGATATTCTGACTTCAATTTAAAATGATGTCAATCAAATTCAGCCATTAAGTCATGAGTAACTGGCAACTGGGTTGATGAATCAGTGGTAAGAACAGTTTTAAGGCTCTGAGTTCAAATCCCCCAAATTCTTGACAACAGCTGAGTGGAGTCACATATGCACCTGTAATCTTAGTGCTTTGGGAGGCTGGAGCTACCTCTACAGATTTCTGGGGGTTGATGGCCACCAGCCTCATTACAGGTTCAGTGAGAAAGTTTGTTTGAAGGAGATAAAGCACTGAATGACAGAACAGGACACCTGCCATCCTCCTCTAGCCCCTGTGTGCCCCAGGCATGCACACCTACAAGCCTGCATAGACACATACTACACACACACACACACACTCTCTCTCTCACACACACACACATAAAAAAACACAGAGACACACCAAAATTATTATTTAAAAAGGTAAAGGTAAATGATCTGCTTTATAAGGGAGGAAAGAAGAGTAAAACCGTTGGTCACAGCACTTACGAAGCTTCTTTGGGTCATGCTCAGGGTTGAAACTGCTGGGTCTTGAAAACGAATGTGCTGTAAAGGCCAGATAAAACAGACAGAAAAGTATTCCCATTGAGGGAAAGACTCTGAACAAGATTTTATTGGCGTGGTACTTGCCAAATCAGACATCTTTGGAGTGACCTAATCTTGCATAGCTGAACATTTTCCCCAAACACACTCAAGATCACTGGAGAGACTTACATGGCACAGAAAAGTTGTTACGCTCAAGGTTGCCACTTATTATAGGGAAAGAAAATGAATTAGAAGTAGGAGTGGGAAAAGATCCATAGGTCATAGGCCAGCAGGCCTGGTGACTCTAGGACTAGCTTCCAGCAGGTTCTCTTGGCAGCAATGTGTGACAACACAAGAAGCTTGCCCTGCTTTGATGTCTAGGGTTCGCCTTGAGGATCAGTCCGGCAGGGATGAATATGGCTGCCTCAGATGTTTACATTAAGATTCATAACCATAGATAAATTACAGGTATGAAGTAGTCATGAAAATAGTTTTATGGTTGGGGTCACCACGACACGAGGAACTGTATTAAGGGTCACAGCATTAGGAAGGCTGAGAACCATTAGTTTAAAGGTCATCCCGTGGAAGCGGTTTGAAGGTTTCAAACCTCTGAGTTTACTACACAATCAGGACTTTATGAGATGGGGATACATGAATAAATAAATTAGAAATATTTTTAAAATGATGACTACAAATCATTTCTATGCATTTATTTTAGTGAATAACTGGAAAAATGAGAGAAAGAAATCCAACATTATGTAATAGCAATTTGTTTATTTTGCTTAGGGTTACATCAGCGTTGTGTAGTGTGGTAGGCGTTGAGAGTGATGGCTTGCTCTGTGTGATGCTGACAGTGGAGCAGGGATTGAGTGAGTGAACACACTCGGTGAATGTACATTGAGGCTATACTCAGCTAGAAATCTGAGAACTGTCTATTTACCAGTCTTTTTCTTTCTGTTCCCCTCCCCACATGCTATGCTTCCTCTCTCCAACTACAATGGGGTCTTTGAAGATGCTCCAGTGGATTCGATCGCCACCGGCAGGACTGGGTGGACAGTGGATGTCCGGAGGAAGTACAGGTGTGCTCTACTGTAAATCACTGGCATCAGGTTTACATAGCACGTGACACTGCCACTTAATTGGAGTGGTATCTAATGGAGTTCTTTAATAAAACTCAAAATAATGAAAGTGAATCCTTAATATATGCCAATCATCAGAGATAATGGCTTGCATGTATCACCACACTCTATTCTTCCCCACCTCTCAAGAGATAATGTTATTGTCATAAAGAAAAGAAGGGTGAAGGAATAGGGGATTGGACTGTTCATGACAGCTCCCAGCACTAGGTGCCTATATAGAGAACGACAGATCCAAGATTGAACATGAATGCACAAAAAGCAGATTTCCTAAATATTTCCTCTTTTTATCTTTTAAGTAGTCATTGCTCCTCTTTTAATATAATAGCAAAATAATGGTTTGAGGGAAAGATTGATTGCAGTGAACTTGCTATGCTGTAATAAGTAAGGCGTGGGTAATGTGATTATTAGTTTTTTACAGAAAAAGCAATTTTAACTTGACTGAAGTTTTCCTGAATCTTACTGTCGGTCATTTCAAAGTTCCCTAAGTATTATATGTGCATTAAGTATTTCTTGTCCCTTATTAAATGTGAGTATCTGTATATGTACACTACATGCATGTCATGCTCTCAGTGGCCAGAAAAGGGCAGCAGGTCCCTCCATCAGGAGAGAGAGTTACAGGAAGTAGCGAAACTTCTGCTGTGAGTGATGGGATTGAAGTTTCAGTTTTATTTAAGAACAGTGTGCATTTTTCACCACTGAGACATCTCTCCAGATCCCTCCTTCATTAAATTTTAGAATATAAATATTAATGGCAATTAACAATGACACACAAGTTTTCTCATCTAGTGACTCTAGTCAGGGCCCAGTGATAAAATAGAAACCACTAGGAATATCGTGGGTTACTAGGAGCTTTATGAAAATACACTTGAGTTTGGATAGCTCATAGAGGTCTTGAGAAATGATCCTTTGAGAACATTCTGGGGCCCAAAATGCACCTCAGTGTGTGAGGCCCTCAGTCAGATCCCAATATTATAAAATAAAATTTAAGATAAATAAACAAAAGTAACTCTTGAAAGTCAACATGGGATATACATGTAATCTAACAAGCAGGAGAATATGAATTTGAGGCTAACCTAAGAAACATGGTGAAACCTCGTGTAAAATCTCAACCAACAAGCTGGCCAACATTGCAGAGCTTATAAATGCACTATTACTGTGGACGCTTTAATCTGGTTTTTGTAATTCACTTGGGGAATTAGAGCATTTTACATGAATCATCATCTATCTCAGTTATCTGACACAGTTCCATAGAACACATTGACAAATCCAGTTGTGTTTTCGGATCCTTGTTTTGCTCATTGTCTTTGTTGTGGTTTCTGGTGCTGTAGTGATACACAATGACCAAAAAGCAAGCTGAGCAGGGAGGAAAGGCTTTATTTGACTTACATTTCCATAGCAGAAACAGGGCAGGAACATGAAGGCAGGAGCTGTGGCACAGGCTGTGGAAGGGTGCTGCTTACTGGCTTTCACCCTACGGCATTCTCAACCTACTTTCTTATATAACCCAAAATTACCAGTCCAGGGATGGCATCATCTGCAATGGTCTGTACCCTCTCCCACCTATCACCAGTCATAAATAAGAAAATGCCCTATAGCAGATCTTACAAAGGCATTTTTCTCAACTGAGGTTTCCTCCTTTCAGATAACTCTTGCTTGTGTGCCAAGCTGGTATAAGACACATTCATGTAACCACAGTTTTCTTAAAAAGATACTTGAAATGAATGTTCATAATTGTGTAAAAGTTTAGAATATGATCCAGATATTTTTGCTTTCTTGTTCCAGAGTATTCTCCCTATAAACCTTACAAGGCAGAGAAAAGTCTCCTGGGTACAGCGGTAGATAATTTACCATGCTCTCTAGACTTTGATGATACTAAAGGTCAGAATACAATGCATTATGTAATAATCCATGGTTCCTCTTTTCTACAATCAAATTATCCACACCACTAGCTTTATGTAGTAAGCAGTCCTTTCCTCACAGTTAAGTACACAAGTTCACCAAATCCAGCTCATCCTACCTACTGCTGATACAAGGTTGGTCTCCTTTAAGCAACATTGGTATTGGCAATTGTTCCTCTGGTCCAACTCTGCTTTTATATTTGAGTTTAAAAAATTACTTAATGTATTTTATTCCCTTAGAGCAGATAGGGCTTTATTTGGGGAGGAATAATGGAAAGGTACTTAAAGAGCATGTTTAGAGATTTTCTTTATTTTGTGAAATTTATAATACTCTTCTGAAATTTACACTATATATGCAGACTTCTTCTTTTGTAAATGCAAAAGCAAACCAAATCCATGATTTTACTTTAAACACAGGATTGTTTATTAACTCAGTGAGAGTAATAGGCAGCAAATTCAATCCTAGACTTCTTTATTTTAAGATGTCTGGGACATCCACCTGCATATGTCTTTTCAACAGATGAGTGTTTGAGCTTGGCTTTCAAGAGAAGAAGGTCAACTTGAAATGCAGATTTGTAAACATTCAATATCAAGATGTTAAATGAAATCCTGGGTACAGAGATGGAAGTGCATAAGAAACACAGAGTGAAAAGGAAGGTCAAGAAATATACATAAAAAGTGCAAAGCTAAAGGGAGGTAAAGTAAGAAGGAAGCAAGGGAGCTGTAAGAGAGGAGTCAGAAGATAAATTAGTATGCATCACAGAAACCAAGAGTGGACATCTGTGTTCACTAATGTGGATTAGCCATAGGTTTCCTTTGGGAGATTTAGTAAATATGGAGATACATGGAAACACGAGAGGAAAAATTTTGAGTTAGACATGGAACAGTAAGATTGTAATTAAGTGGGGAAACTGAGAGTCTGAGATGATCAAGATAAATCGAACTCCTAGGAAGTCTGAATATGACTGGATGGAAAAGTAGAATAATTCAGTGCCAGGATGTATTGTGAAGCAGTGGGGGTCTAGATAAAGTGTAAGATTAGACATACTTACATTATGTTTGATTGTTAGCAGTAACAAGTCATCAGAGAATTACACATGACTGATGTTGAAAAGAAAAAAAATTATCCAAATACCAAGTTCACAAAACCCAAGGGGATGATCTGAATTGAATGCAGCTGGAAAAAATATGAGGCATGATAGCTGTCCTCTGGAAGAGAAGGAAGGGGGATATGCTCAGGCAGAAACAAGTTTGATTTGTAAAGAAATCCTAGTGATGGCCTCTTTCATCAAGGAAATGAAAGGTGAACCCAGGGCAGAACAGGGAGAATTGCTCTGGGATCGCGGTTGTTAAGTAGAGTGATGGTACAATAGCCTTTGAACATACGATTATCCATATGCGAAACCATTTCCAGGCACTGTTGATTTTCTGAGTGAGAATACTGATTAGTTTGTGGAATTTGGGGATGACTGTTCTGTCCTGCCTACCTTTGGCATGGGCAAGGCTAAGGAAGATCTTTTGCTTTGTGCAGAATTGGGCAGTTTCCAAAAAGGTACTTAAAATATGTGATACCTGAAGGTACTGAAAAGTTAGGTGGAGGTGGTAGGTGAAAGGCGATTAAAGCAGAACAATTATTGTGTGTTCAAGGGAGAAGAATCTCAGTGTAAAGTACATATGGGAAGAAGTAAGATACACGAGCTTTGAGAAAAGTTCTAAAGATTTCTATCTGAATATCAGAAATTGTGGACTATAGCTGGGGAGGAGTCAAAGCTAAAGGAATCTTTGAAACTGAGAAGATGCAGTAATCTGAGCAGAGAATAAACCTAAACCTATAGTATATCTGACTAACAATAAAGCAGCTTTACAGGAACTCTTCATTCACTGGTGAAAAGAGTCTTCATTCTCCATTCATGACAAGACAGTTACTTACTAAAAATTTTCAAATATGCCATGAGTACTGCTCATATTTAGAGCAGCCACCTCTTATCAGAGCAATGAAATCTTTGAAACACAAAGAGTTTGTTCACAACATCAACTTCTAGCTCTAGAATAAGAGTCCTTACTAGTGAAAACTGGGATTTATTTTTGCAGGTTATAAATTTTTAAAAAATGAAATGTGTTTCTTCTGGTATCTTCTGTAGAGCCCTGCTAAGAAGAATTAGACTGTGTTTAAATGAAAGATTTATCTATGTGGCTTTGGATGTTTCATGAGAGAAAACAAAATTTTAAATTTCTATTCAACCTGGCAAAGATAAATTTTGAGGTTGTAAAATAGCCTAGAGCAAAGAGGGAATGTTTAAGATATAACATTGTCGCTCTGTAGATCCAAAGAGGTGTGAAGCCTTTTCTATAGGAACATGCTTTTCTCCTAACTTTAACTTATTTTGCCTTTTGATATCACATATTTCATAGATATTTCTACAAAATTAAAAAATGCAAGATAAGGAATGATACAGAAGGTTAAACACAGGTGAAATGGTGACTCCAAATATCTGCAGATGTGTGTAATTTGTTGCATCCTCCCTCTCTCTTATCTTACATACTTCATAAATTAGCAAAATCTATGAAGAGTATGACACAAAAATAATTTATTCTTGACATCAATTTGAGATGTTTTGTAGTTTAAGTCCAATTTCTTTGATGTGAGTTTAAAGGACAAAATATGTTCAGTCTGCTGATTTTCACTTCTATGTCTCCTACCAGTCAAAGGAGAAGATGTGTGAGAGCACAGAGCCAGCGGAGAGTTCTCAAAGCACCACACCCTCCCACACAACCACCATGCAATTCAGGGTCCTGACCACCACCAGGAGAGCCGTGACATCCCAGCTGCCCACCAGCCTGCCCACAGAAGGTGCCCATAAGATTGTTTGCTTGTTTTTATAGGAAAGAAAAGATTGCTGGGTAACACCTACTTACTGGAGAAAAAGAATATTGTTTGGCTAATTAACTTCTCAAAGAATTTTTCAGATTCAGAGTTACCATGGGCAGAAAACATGGTGTTCCTCTTGTTAAGCCTTAGTGATTATCCATAATCTGGCTTCTTTTTTTCCCCTTAGAAAAGAAAAATTCATTTCTTTTCATGTGGCTAAATTTAGTCGTAGTCATCAAACTACAATACTGATACATTAATCAAAATAAATATGCACATAAATGACTACTGCTATGAAATTCTGAACAATAGATCACTTTACTCACATACAGTTATGCAGTGGTGTTTCCTGAATGCAGTCAATTGCAGAGACACTAAACACAAAGTTCTTCTTGAAGGGTACCTCCTTTTTTGGAGAAGAAGGAACTACTGAAGTGCTAATGCCTAGGTAAAATTCATGTGTGGAAAAAATATAATAGTCATTATTTCATAACTTTCTATTCTATATGGTATAACAGGAATAGGGAGCAGAATATTTCTTTAGGGGAGAACATAGTTTCATGTTGCTTTCTTTGGAATAAGAAGTTAAATTTTAAGCTTTATCTTTTGGTTGAAATTTGAGTGGGTATTGCAAAGTAAGTGGAACGAAAAGAGGTGGAGGGCAAATGCCAAATGCATTGTGTTTCTCTTATAAGCAACATATACTTAAATTCAAATTATTTGGGGTCATTATTCTAAAGACTGTGAAAAAACTTGCTTTAATTGAAACCCTAACTTTCATAGTAAAATATAACTTTTGAAATGGAACATTATACCCCATGTTTAGCCATTCAGATATAAATTTATTCATTGCTGATACAAATTAAGATAAATCTTTAACTATTGATAAATCCTAATTATTCCTCTTACTTTGTAATAGTCTCAGTCTTGATTTCAAATGAAGTCCTATTGTAAGTTGTTTTAGAAAGGTAAAAATCTATTTCATGCTCTAACTACATTTTTATCATTCTCACATAATCGAGACTCAGATGTGTTACTAATATTTTAGCCTAAACCATCTCTGAGATAAATTTTATTGCTATATCTTGTATAGTTGGATCCTGTTTTCCCACTGAGCTAGAAAATAGTCTCTAAAGTATAAAATCCAAGGGTTTGAGTTAAGACAGTTGCCAAGTAAGAGATTTGTGCATCTTTGAAATCTTTTTCTGTTGTAATAACAGTCACCCTCTCTTTCAGATGACACAAAGATAGCACTGCATCTCAAAGATAATGGAGGTAGGAGTGCATAACTTTCTTCTGTAAATACTCCTAATTCATTGTATTCATTTTAATAGGCTAAAAGATAATGGAGGTAGGAGGGTAGGAGTGCATACCGTTCTTCTGTAAATACTCCTAGACCCTAATTCATTGTATTCATTTTAATAGGCTAAAAGGGCAGGTGGGATTCCAAAAACAGAAGGGGGTAGATTTCATTCTGATTGGTGTTTAACATGTGAAGAATTCAGCGGGTTGGGTAAGGATATAAAAGGCAATCCTAATCCTTGTGTTTGTCTATCCAAGTGCATGATGGCCTCACTACTCTATGAGGTCAGACAGTCAGCCACAGGTATTGCTGCATTTTCTTACCTTTGCCCTTGGGGCAGTGTGTGTAGTTATCTGAACAAGGTTTTTTCTTTTTTTTTAACTGAATTTTATGGTTGGTTGCTTTTCATATGCAATTAAAAAGTAGGTTGGTAAGCATGCAAAGAAATTATTCTAGATATTTTCTTCTGTTCTGTGATGCAAAGGACAAAATTTAAGTATTCAAAAGAACATCTTAACAGTAGCATAGTTTTTCTAACAAAACTTAGAAATATCTATGCTGGTACTTGGAATTTTAAAGAAAAGAGTTTTTAGGTAATACAATGAAAAAATATTAATTATGTTTTAAAATATATTTATTAAATTATATTTGCTCATGTTTATGCTAGGTATTAATAAAAATTAGTGAGAAATTCTTTGTTTCGTTCAAGAAAGGATTGCTACTTGCTAGTACTGTCTAAGACATGAAAATCTTTGACAATATCATGGTCTATGCATGGGTTACTTCTGTATTTTCATATGGTTTACTAGCTGAATCTCACTCATGAGACTGAAGTAGTATGATCATGAGTTAAAGATCAGTCTCTGGTAAGTAAGAAGAGCTTGTCTCAAAATAACAACTACAAAAAGTGATGGGGTGGGGAAGAAAATAGTTGATACATAGGTTATATATTTGAGGCTCTTTCACTTGTAATTGTAGAAAATAGTTGTTATTCAATCAGCATTAAATAACCAACAGTCTGTGCATTCTCAGATTAATGTGCACATCACTGGAGTTTACACCAATTCGTCTAAAAGAAAAATAGGTTGATTTTTCTGTAAGTGTCTTTATACCAGCTGTCCACTCTTTCATATTTGCCTAGTGTTTTGATACAATAATTTCTTAAACGCTATTGCACTAAATCAGTAAACGGAAATATTTACAAATGGCCATTGTGAATTACAGTTGTAAAAACTAAAATCATAGGTTTCAAAAGATATTAGCAATTCTCCAATACAAGATTTCCCAGAGAGGGTTGCTGATAAGTATCTTTTGATCCTAAGTCCTAATGTTGAGAATGAGGAGACATTGTATTCTACGAAGTGGGGTGTTCATTCACACTGCTTCTGAAATCTTCTCTATATAAAGAAGGAATTCCAAGACTCCAGTACAAGCACTTTGGATAAATTTTGGTCCTACTGAAAGTGACCTCACAGACTGCCCAAGTCTCACAATTGTCCCCCACATTCAGTGGGCCTAGTTTGGTCCTATGCAGGTTCCCCCTCTATCAGTCCAGAGTCAGTGAGCTCTCACTAGCTCAGTCAGCTGTTTCTGTGGGCATCCTCATCATGGTCTTGACCCCTTTGCTCATATCATTATCATTCCTCCCTCTCTTGGGCTGTGGGAAGGGCCTTGGCCTGGCCTCCAATTAAACAGTCAGATTTTGTTATGGGATGTCTTACCCTTTCTGAGGAGTGAATGGGGGGTTGGGGGGGAGGAAGGGAGGAACAGGAGGAGAGGAGGGAGTGGAAATGGGGATATGCTATATAAAATGAGAAAAGATTATACTAAAAGAATTCTTAACTTTAAAAAAAAGGGGGGGAGGCATTCCCAAGAAACTTCTGGATTTTCTCTTATATTTGTGATAACAAAATTCTTAACATAAGTAGAAGTTTAATGTTTGTTTTATTTTTCTTCCTTCATCTTTCTGCTTGTTTGCTTGTTTGTTGTTTAGAAGATTCTATAGTGTTAATAGGAAAAAAGGATTACTGTGATCTTTCATTAATTAGTATAAGATTCTCTGAGTGGGCGAGTATTAAAGTTTCTTCAGTGAAGAGTTGTTTACAACCTTGGTTCACTCACTCATCCATTCAATCCTTTCTTCTGGCTGCTCGCTATAGCTATGTGAAGTCTTACTTCAGGCCTGCAGCTGACAATAGTGGGCGATTGTTAAGCTACTTCTTTACTTCAGTGAATTTGCCCTCCAAAGGATTTTAAAAATGAGGGAATATATTCTGTCTGGCACTTCTCCAGTATTCAACTACAAAATTATCATACAAATAGTCTCTCACATAATTAATATTTTGTACAATGCACATTGAAAGGAGATCTCTAATATATTACCAATTCTTCCCAGTAACATCTTACTTTTGTTTAAAGCATTGAAGAATCACACAACAAAATACATTCTTAAGCTGTGCATCAGAAATAGATTATGTTGGTGGGGTGGATTTAAATAAACCACATAATAAAAATTTTGAAGTACACTTGACTATGACTTGCTGCAGTTTCAGATTGTATATAGATAATTGATAAACAGGGAGACATCAGAATCCAAAATATCACAAAAGTATGAACATTTCCCATGCCTCTGATTGTTTCAAGTACAGTTACCATAGATGAATCCAAGTCTAATCAAGTGTGTCACTTCTAAGAATGTTTGGCTGCAGACAGAACTTGATAGACTTCATAAAAGCCTTGGGTTTGAGCCCTAGCACAACAAATCACCAAAAAGCACCTAGGAAGATCAGAGTTCCTAGAACTCACCTCAGCAAACTCAAAACTGTTTTTAAAGCCAGCTCCAGTGGATCTGCTACCTCTGGTCACTCTGGACACCCATACATTTATATGCATAATTAAAAATAATAGCATAAAAATCTTTAAAGTAATACAGGTGGTTAGATTGTCTAGCATAAATAGAGACCCCAGTTTCAATACTCACAAAAAGGAAACTAGAAACAGAATGAAAACAAACAAGCAAAATGGTTACTAGAGTTCAGTGGGGCAGAGTAGCAATGGGAATTGATGTAGGAGACTCCCTTTCACAGATGGCTTTATAAAATTGATTCTTCCTCACAGTAGAAGGCATTTATGTTTGCTTTGAACATAAGAAATGCCAACGATAAGCTGTTTCCTTATACCCACAGCATTTTATTTATTTTCTATAATTATTTATTATACTTAATATTTAATTTTTTTATAGAATCACACATTGGTTTCCATTTCATCTGTTCTGCTGAAAGCAGCATGCTTTAATGCTCCTGC
>LOEQ01016216.1:0-13708 GCA_001685075.1 Bramus lutescens | reverse complement strand
GCAGGAGCATTAAAGCATGCTGCTTTCAGCAGAACAGATGAAATGGAAACCAATGTGTGATTCTATAAAAAAATTAAATATTAAGTATAATAAATAATTATAGAAAATAAATAAAATGCTGTGGGTATAAGGAAACAGCTTATCGTTGGCATTTCTTATGTTCAAAGCAAACATAAATGCCTTCTACTGTGAGGAAGAATCAATTTTATAAAGCCATCTGTGAAAGGGAGTCTCCTACATCAATTCCCATTGCTACTCTGCCCCACTGAACTCTAGTAACCATTTTGCTTGTTTGTTTTCATTCTGTTTCTAGTTTCCTTTTTGTGAGTATTGAAACTGGGGTCTCTATTTATGCTAGACAATCTAACCACCTGTATTACTTTAAAGATTTTTATGCTATTATTTTTAATTATGCATATAAATGTATGGGTGTCCAGAGTGACCAGAGGTAGCAGATCCACTGGAGCTGGCTTTAAAAACAGTTTTGAGTTTGCTGAGGTGAGTTCTAGGAACTCTGATCTTCCTAGGTGCTTTTTGGTGATTTGTTGTGCTAGGGCTCAAACCCAAGGCTTTTATGAAGTCTATCAAGTTCTGTCTGCAGCCAAACATTCTTAGAAGTGACACACTTGATTAGACTTGGATTCATCTATGGTAACTGTACTTGAAACAATCAGAGGCATGGGAAATGTTCATACTTTTGTGATATTTTGGATTCTGATGTCTCCCTGTTTATCAATTATCTATATACAATCTGAAACTGCAGCAAGTCATAGTCAAGTGTACTTCAAAATTTTTATTATGTGGTTTATTTAAATCCACCCCACCAACATAATCTATTTCTGATGCACAGCTTAAGAATGTATTTTGTTGTGTGATTCTTCAATGCTTTAAACAAAAGTAAGATGTTACTGGGAAGAATTGGTAATATATTAGAGATCTCCTTTCAATGTGCATTGTACAAAATATTAATTATGTGAGAGACTATTTGTATGATAATTTTGTAGTTGAATACTGGAGAAGTGCCAGACAGAATATATTCCCTCATTTTTAAAATCCTTTGGAGGGCAAATTCACTGAAGTAAAGAAGTAGCTTAACAATCGCCCACTATTGTCAGCTGCAGGCCTGAAGTAAGACTTCACATAGCTATAGCGAGCAGCCAGAAGAAAGGATTGAATGGATGAGTGAGTGAACCAAGGTTGTAAACAACTCTTCACTGAAGAAACTTTAATACTCGCCCACTCAGAGAATCTTATACTAATTAATGAAAGATCACAGTAATCCTTTTTTCCTATTAACACTATAGAATCTTCTAAACAACAAACAAGCAAACAAGCAGAAAGATGAAGGAAGAAAAATAAAACAAACATTAAACTTCTACTTATGTTAAGAATTTTGTTATCACAAATATAAGAGAAAATCCAGAAGTTTCTTGGGAATGCCTCCCCCCCTTTTTTTTAAAGTTAAGAATTCTTTTAGTATAATCTTTTCTCATTTTATATAGCATATCCCCATTTCCACTCCCTCCTCTCCTCCTGTTCCTCCCTTCCTCCCCCCCAACCCCCCATTCACTCCTCAGAAAGGGTAAGACATCCCATAACAAAATCTGACTGTTTAATTGGAGGCCAGGCCAAGGCCCTTCCCACAGCCCAAGAGAGGGAGGAATGATAATGATATGAGCAAAGGGGTCAAGACCATGATGAGGATGCCCACAGAAACAGCTGACTGAGCTAGTGAGAGCTCACTGACTCTGGACTGATAGAGGGGGAACCTGCATAGGACCAAACTAGGCCCACTGAATGTGGGGGACAATTGTGAGACTTGGGCAGTCTGTGAGGTCACTTTCAGTAGGACCAAAATTTATCCAAAGTGCTTGTACTGGAGTCTTGGAATTCCTTCTTTATATAGAGAAGATTTCAGAAGCAGTGTGAATGAACACCCCACTTCGTAGAATACAATGTCTCCTCATTCTCAACATTAGGACTTAGGATCAAAAGATACTTATCAGCAACCCTCTCTGGGAAATCTTGTATTGGAGAATTGCTAATATCTTTTGAAACCTATGATTTTAGTTTTTACAACTGTAATTCACAATGGCCATTTGTAAATATTTCCGTTTACTGATTTAGTGCAATAGCGTTTAAGAAATTATTGTATCAAAACACTAGGCAAATATGAAAGAGTGGACAGCTGGTATAAAGACACTTACAGAAAAATCAACCTATTTTTCTTTTAGACGAATTGGTGTAAACTCCAGTGATGTGCACATTAATCTGAGAATGCACAGACTGTTGGTTATTTAATGCTGATTGAATAACAACTATTTTCTACAATTACAAGTGAAAGAGCCTCAAATATATAACCTATGTATCAACTATTTTCTTCCCCACCCCATCACTTTTTGTAGTTGTTATTTTGAGACAAGCTCTTCTTACTTACCAGAGACTGATCTTTAACTCATGATCATACTACTTCAGTCTCATGAGTGAGATTCAGCTAGTAAACCATATGAAAATACAGAAGTAACCCATGCATAGACCATGATATTGTCAAAGATTTTCATGTCTTAGACAGTACTAGCAAGTAGCAATCCTTTCTTGAACGAAACAAAGAATTTCTCACTAATTTTTATTAATACCTAGCATAAACATGAGCAAATATAATTTAATAAATATATTTTAAAACATAATTAATATTTTTTCATTGTATTACCTAAAAACTCTTTTCTTTAAAATTCCAAGTACCAGCATAGATATTTCTAAGTTTTGTTAGAAAAACTATGCTACTGTTAAGATGTTCTTTTGAATACTTAAATTTTGTCCTTTGCATCACAGAACAGAAGAAAATATCTAGAATAATTTCTTTGCATGCTTACCAACCTACTTTTTAATTGCATATGAAAAGCAACCAACCATAAAATTCAGTTAAAAAAAAAGAAAAAACCTTGTTCAGATAACTACACACACTGCCCCAAGGGCAAAGGTAAGAAAATGCAGCAATACCTGTGGCTGACTGTCTGACCTCATAGAGTAGTGAGGCCATCATGCACTTGGATAGACAAACACAAGGATTAGGATTGCCTTTTATATCCTTACCCAACCCGCTGAATTCTTCACATGTTAAACACCAATCAGAATGAAATCTACCCCCTTCTGTTTTTGGAATCCCACCTGCCCTTTTAGCCTATTAAAATGAATACAATGAATTAGGGTCTAGGAGTATTTACAGAAGAACGGTATGCACTCCTACCCTCCTACCTCCATTATCTTTTAGCCTATTAAAATGAATACAATGAATTAGGAGTATTTACAGAAGAAAGTTATGCACTCCTACCTCCATTATCTTTGAGATGCAGTGCTATCTTTGTGTCATCTGAAAGAGAGGGTGACTGTTATTACAACAGAAAAAGATTTCAAAGATGCACAAATCTCTTACTTGGCAACTGTCTTAACTCAAACCCTTGGATTTTATACTTTAGAGACTATTTTCTAGCTCAGTGGGAAAACAGGATCCAACTATACAAGATATAGCAATAAAATTTATCTCAGAGATGGTTTAGGCTAAAATATTAGTAACACATCTGAGTCTCGATTATGTGAGAATGATAAAAATGTAGTTAGAGCATGAAATAGATTTTTACCTTTCTAAAACAACTTACAATAGGACTTCATTTGAAATCAAGACTGAGACTATTACAAAGTAAGAGGAATAATTAGGATTTATCAATAGTTAAAGATTTATCTTAATTTGTATCAGCAATGAATAAATTTATATCTGAATGGCTAAACATGGGGTATAATGTTCCATTTCAAAAGTTATATTTTACTATGAAAGTTAGGGTTTCAATTAAAGCAAGTTTTTTCACAGTCTTTAGAATAATGACCCCAAATAATTTGAATTTAAGTATATGTTGCTTATAAGAGAAACACAATGCATTTGGCATTTGCCCTCCACCTCTTTTCGTTCCACTTACTTTGCAATACCCACTCAAATTTCAACCAAAAGATAAAGCTTAAAATTTAACTTCTTATTCCAAAGAAAGCAACATGAAACTATGTTCTCCCCTAAAGAAATATTCTGCTCCCTATTCCTGTTATACCATATAGAATAGAAAGTTATGAAATAATGACTATTATATTTTTTCCACACATGAATTTTACCTAGGCATTAGCACTTCAGTAGTTCCTTCTTCTCCAAAAAAGGAGGTACCCTTCAAGAAGAACTTTGTGTTTAGTGTCTCTGCAATTGACTGCATTCAGGAAACACCACTGCATAACTGTATGTGAGTAAAGTGATCTATTGTTCAGAATTTCATAGCAGTAGTCATTTATGTGCATATTTATTTTGATTAATGTATCAGTATTGTAGTTTGATGACTACGACTAAATTTAGCCACATGAAAAGAAATGAATTTTTCTTTTCTAAGGGGAAAAAAAGAAGCCAGATTATGGATAATCACTAAGGCTTAACAAGAGGAACACCATGTTTTCTGCCCATGGTAACTCTGAATCTGAAAAATTCTTTGAGAAGTTAATTAGCCAAACAATATTCTTTTTCTCCAGTAAGTAGGTGTTACCCAGCAATCTTTTCTTTCCTATAAAAACAAGCAAACAATCTTATGGGCACCTTCTGTGGGCAGGCTGGTGGGCAGCTGGGATGTCACGGCTCTCCTGGTGGTGGTCAGGACCCTGAATTGCATGGTGGTTGTGTGGGAGGGTGTGGTGCTTTGAGAACTCTCCGCTGGCTCTGTGCTCTCACACATCTTCTCCTTTGACTGGTAGGAGACATAGAAGTGAAAATCAGCAGACTGAACATATTTTGTCCTTTAAACTCACATCAAAGAAATTGGACTTAAACTACAAAACATCTCAAATTGATGTCAAGAATAAATTATTTTTGTGTCATACTCTTCATAGATTTTGCTAATTTATGAAGTATGTAAGATAAGAGAGAGGGAGGATGCAACAAATTACACACATCTGCAGATATTTGGAGTCACCATTTCACCTGTGTTTAACCTTCTGTATCATTCCTTATCTTGCATTTTTTAATTTTGTAGAAATATCTATGAAATATGTGATATCAAAAGGCAAAATAAGTTAAAGTTAGGAGAAAAGCATGTTCCTATAGAAAAGGCTTCACACCTCTTTGGATCTACAGAGCGACAATGTTATATCTTAAACATTCCCTCTTTGCTCTAGGCTATTTTACAACCTCAAAATTTATCTTTGCCAGGTTGAATAGAAATTTAAAATTTTGTTTTCTCTCATGAAACATCCAAAGCCACATAGATAAATCTTTCATTTAAACACAGTCTAATTCTTCTTAGCAGGGCTCTACAGAAGATACCAGAAGAAACACATTTCATTTTTTAAAAATTTATAACCTGCAAAAATAAATCCCAGTTTTCACTAGTAAGGACTCTTATTCTAGAGCTAGAAGTTGATGTTGTGAACAAACTCTTTGTGTTTCAAAGATTTCATTGCTCTGATAAGAGGTGGCTGCTCTAAATATGAGCAGTACTCATGGCATATTTGAAAATTTTTAGTAAGTAACTGTCTTGTCATGAATGGAGAATGAAGACTCTTTTCACCAGTGAATGAAGAGTTCCTGTAAAGCTGCTTTATTGTTAGTCAGATATACTATAGGTTTAGGTTTATTCTCTGCTCAGATTACTGCATCTTCTCAGTTTCAAAGATTCCTTTAGCTTTGACTCCTCCCCAGCTATAGTCCACAATTTCTGATATTCAGATAGAAATCTTTAGAACTTTTCTCAAAGCTCGTGTATCTTACTTCTTCCCATATGTACTTTACACTGAGATTCTTCTCCCTTGAACACACAATAATTGTTCTGCTTTAATCGCCTTTCACCTACCACCTCCACCTAACTTTTCAGTACCTTCAGGTATCACATATTTTAAGTACCTTTTTGGAAACTGCCCAATTCTGCACAAAGCAAAAGATCTTCCTTAGCCTTGCCCATGCCAAAGGTAGGCAGGACAGAACAGTCATCCCCAAATTCCACAAACTAATCAGTATTCTCACTCAGAAAATCAACAGTGCCTGGAAATGGTTTCGCATATGGATAATCGTATGTTCAAAGGCTATTGTACCATCACTCTACTTAACAACCGCGATCCCAGAGCAATTCTCCCTGTTCTGCCCTGGGTTCACCTTTCATTTCCTTGATGAAAGAGGCCATCACTAGGATTTCTTTACAAATCAAACTTGTTTCTGCCTGAGCATATCCCCCTTCCTTCTCTTCCAGAGGACAGCTATCATGCCTCATATTTTTTCCAGCTGCATTCAATTCAGATCATCCCCTTGGGTTTTGTGAACTTGGTATTTGGATAATTTTTTTTCTTTTCAACATCAGTCATGTGTAATTCTCTGATGACTTGTTACTGCTAACAATCAAACATAATGTAAGTATGTCTAATCTTACACTTTATCTAGACCCCCACTGCTTCACAATACATCCTGGCACTGAATTATTCTACTTTTCCATCCAGTCATATTCAGACTTCCTAGGAGTTCGGTTTATCTTGATCATCTCAGACTCTCAGTTTCCCCACTTCATTACAATCTTACTGTTCCATGTCTAACTCAAAATTTTTCCTCTCATGTTTCCATGTATCTCCATATTTACTAAATCTCCCAAAGGAAACCTATGGCTAATCCACATTAGTGAACACAGATGTCCACTCTTGGTTTCTGTGATGCATACTAATTTATCTTCTGACTCCTCTCTTACAGCTCCCTTGCTTCCTTCTTACTTTACCTCCCTTTAGCTTTGCACTTTTTATGTATATTTCTTGACCTTCCTTTTCACTCTGTGTTTCTTATGCACTTCCATCTCTGTACCCAGGATTTCATTTAACATCTTGATATTGAATGTTTACAAATCTGCATTTCAAGTTGACCTTCTTCTCTTGAAAGCCAAGCTCAAACACTCATCTGTTGAAAAGACATATGCAGGTGGATGTCCCAGACATCTTAAAATAAAGAAGTCTAGGATTGAATTTGCTGCCTATTACTCTCACTGAGTTAATAAACAATCCTGTGTTTAAAGTAAAATCATGGATTTGGTTTGCTTTTGCATTTACAAAAGAAGAAGTCTGCATATATAGTGTAAATTTCAGAAGAGTATTATAAATTTCACAAAATAAAGAAAATCTCTAAACATGCTCTTTAAGTACCTTTCCATTATTCCTCCCCAAATAAAGCCCTATCTGCTCTAAGGGAATAAAATACATTAAGTAATTTTTTAAACTCAAATATAAAAGCAGAGTTGGACCAGAGGAACAATTGCCAATACCAATGTTGCTTAAAGGAGACCAACCTTGTATCAGCAGTAGGTAGGATGAGCTGGATTTGGTGAACTTGTGTACTTAACTGTGAGGAAAGGACTGCTTACTACATAAAGCTAGTGGTGTGGATAATTTGATTGTAGAAAAGAGGAACCATGGATTATTACATAATGCATTGTATTCTGACCTTTAGTATCATCAAAGTCTAGAGAGCATGGTAAATTATCTACCGCTGTACCCAGGAGACTTTTCTCTGCCTTGTAAGGTTTATAGGGAGAATACTCTGGAACAAGAAAGCAAAAATATCTGGATCATATTCTAAACTTTTACACAATTATGAACATTCATTTCAAGTATCTTTTTAAGAAAACTGTGGTTACATGAATGTGTCTTATACCAGCTTGGCACACAAGCAAGAGTTATCTGAAAGGAGGAAACCTCAGTTGAGAAAAATGCCTTTGTAAGATCTGCTATAGGGCATTTTCTTATTTATGACTGGTGATAGGTGGGAGAGGGTACAGACCATTGCAGATGATGCCATCCCTGGACTGGTAATTTTGGGTTATATAAGAAAGTAGGTTGAGAATGCCGTAGGGTGAAAGCCAGTAAGCAGCACCCTTCCACAGCCTGTGCCACAGCTCCTGCCTTCATGTTCCTGCCCTGTTTCTGCTATGGAAATGTAAGTCAAATAAAGCCTTTCCTCCCTGCTCAGCTTGCTTTTTGGTCATTGTGTATCACTACAGCACCAGAAACCACAACAAAGACAATGAGCAAAACAAGGATCCGAAAACACAACTGGATTTGTCAATGTGTTCTATGGAACTGTGTCAGATAACTGAGATAGATGATGATTCATGTAAAATGCTCTAATTCCCCAAGTGAATTACAAAAACCAGATTAAAGCGTCCACAGTAATAGTGCATTTATAAGCTCTGCAATGTTGGCCAGCTTGTTGGTTGAGATTTTACACGAGGTTTCACCATGTTTCTTAGGTTAGCCTCAAATTCATATTCTCCTGCTTGTTAGATTACATGTATATCCCATGTTGACTTTCAAGAGTTACTTTTGTTTATTTATCTTAAATTTTATTTTATAATATTGGGATCTGACTGAGGGCCTCACACACTGAGGTGCATTTTGGGCCCCAGAATGTTCTCAAAGGATCATTTCTCAAGACCTCTATGAGCTATCCAAACTCAAGTGTATTTTCATAAAGCTCCTAGTAACCCACGATATTCCTAGTGGTTTCTATTTTATCACTGGGCCCTGACTAGAGTCACTAGATGAGAAAACTTGTGTGTCATTGTTAATTGCCATTAATATTTATATTCTAAAATTTAATGAAGGAGGGATCTGGAGAGATGTCTCAGTGGTGAAAAATGCACACTGTTCTTAAATAAAACTGAAACTTCAATCCCATCACTCACAGCAGAAGTTTCGCTACTTCCTGTAACTCTCTCTCCTGATGGAGGGACCTGCTGCCCTTTTCTGGCCACTGAGAGCATGACATGCATGTAGTGTACATATACAGATACTCACATTTAATAAGGGACAAGAAATACTTAATGCACATATAATACTTAGGGAACTTTGAAATGACCGACAGTAAGATTCAGGAAAACTTCAGTCAAGTTAAAATTGCTTTTTCTGTAAAAAACTAATAATCACATTACCCACGCCTTACTTATTACAGCATAGCAAGTTCACTGCAATCAATCTTTCCCTCAAACCATTATTTTGCTATTATATTAAAAGAGGAGCAATGACTACTTAAAAGATAAAAAGAGGAAATATTTAGGAAATCTGCTTTTTGTGCATTCATGTTCAATCTTGGATCTGTCGTTCTCTATATAGGCACCTAGTGCTGGGAGCTGTCATGAACAGTCCAATCCCCTATTCCTTCACCCTTCTTTTCTTTATGACAATAACATTATCTCTTGAGAGGTGGGGAAGAATAGAGTGTGGTGATACATGCAAGCCATTATCTCTGATGATTGGCATATATTAAGGATTCACTTTCATTATTTTGAGTTTTATTAAAGAACTCCATTAGATACCACTCCAATTAAGTGGCAGTGTCACGTGCTATGTAAACCTGATGCCAGTGATTTACAGTAGAGCACACCTGTACTTCCTCCGGACATCCACTGTCCACCCAGTCCTGCCGGTGGCGATCGAATCCACTGGAGCATCTTCAAAGACCCCATTGTAGTTGGAGAGAGGAAGCATAGCATGTGGGGAGGGGAACAGAAAGAAAAAGACTGGTAAATAGACAGTTCTCAGATTTCTAGCTGAGTATAGCCTCAATGTACATTCACCGAGTGTGTTCACTCACTCAATCCCTGCTCCACTGTCAGCATCACACAGAGCAAGCCATCACTCTCAACGCCTACCACACTACACAACGCTGATGTAACCCTAAGCAAAATAAACAAATTGCTATTACATAATGTTGGATTTCTTTCTCTCATTTTTCCAGTTATTCACTAAAATAAATGCATAGAAATGATTTGTAGTCATCATTTTAAAAATATTTCTAATTTATTTATTCATGTATCCCCATCTCATAAAGTCCTGATTGTGTAGTAAACTCAGAGGTTTGAAACCTTCAAACCGCTTCCACGGGATGACCTTTAAACTAATGGTTCTCAGCCTTCCTAATGCTGTGACCCTTAATACAGTTCCTCGTGTCGTGGTGACCCCAACCATAAAACTATTTTCATGACTACTTCATACCTGTAATTTATCTATGGTTATGAATCTTAATGTAAACATCTGAGGCAGCCATATTCATCCCTGCCGGACTGATCCTCAAGGCGAACCCTAGACATCAAAGCAGGGCAAGCTTCTTGTGTTGTCACACATTGCTGCCAAGAGAACCTGCTGGAAGCTAGTCCTAGAGTCACCAGGCCTGCTGGCCTATGACCTATGGATCTTTTCCCACTCCTACTTCTAATTCATTTTCTTTCCCTATAATAAGTGGCAACCTTGAGCGTAACAACTTTTCTGTGCCATGTAAGTCTCTCCAGTGATCTTGAGTGTGTTTGGGGAAAATGTTCAGCTATGCAAGATTAGGTCACTCCAAAGATGTCTGATTTGGCAAGTACCACGCCAATAAAATCTTGTTCAGAGTCTTTCCCTCAATGGGAATACTTTTCTGTCTGTTTTATCTGGCCTTTACAGCACATTCGTTTTCAAGACCCAGCAGTTTCAACCCTGAGCATGACCCAAAGAAGCTTCGTAAGTGCTGTGACCAACGGTTTTACTCTTCTTTCCTCCCTTATAAAGCAGATCATTTACCTTTACCTTTTTAAATAATAATTTTGGTGTGTCTCTGTGTTTTTTTATGTGTGTGTGTGTGAGAGAGAGAGTGTGTGTGTGTGTGTGTAGTATGTGTCTATGCAGGCTTGTAGGTGTGCATGCCTGGGGCACACAGGGGCTAGAGGAGGATGGCAGGTGTCCTGTTCTGTCATTCAGTGCTTTATCTCCTTCAAACAAACTTTCTCACTGAACCTGTAATGAGGCTGGTGGCCATCAACCCCCAGAAATCTGTAGAGGTAGCTCCAGCCTCCCAAAGCACTAAGATTACAGGTGCATATGTGACTCCACTCAGCTGTTGTCAAGAATTTGGGGGATTTGAACTCAGAGCCTTAAAACTGTTCTTACCACTGATTCATCAACCCAGTTGCCAGTTACTCATGACTTAATGGCTGAATTTGATTGACATCATTTTAAATTGAAGTCAGAATATCATACTGATTGTATCTAATATATCTGACTCTTAAAATCTTTTTGTATAGAAATTTAAATTATTTTTGTCAATCTATTGGTATTAAGGATATTTATACTTCCATTAATTTTAATAATTGAATATATATTTATAGTTAAGAATGTGGTGATATATTTTAATCTAAAAGGAATTTATTTACTTAGCAAAATAAATGTCATCCAATTCTTACTTAATATTTATTATGGTTTTAATTTGCAACTGTTCTTTTGGCCTTTGTTTTGAAATGAGTTCACATTGCAGCTTTTTCTAAGAATCCTCACCAGAGACAAAGTTCTGCCTGAGAGAGCACAATTCAATTCAACGGAATATGAAATCAACCTCCCTGTCAGCAAGACAGACCATATTTATCATTCTCTCCAGACTGACCCATTGAAAGATCAACCCATTGAATTCTGTGTTACACCAAACACCTGCATTGAACAAGCTCAAGGGTGGTATAAATGTCCATGTGAGCTTTGGCATCCTGATGCTGGGGATCTTTATGTGGCTGTACCTTTTTTTTTTTCTTTTTTCTTTTTTTGAGCTCAACCTTATCCTGGCTCTGCTCAACTCCGTACCTCTCCCTCCCCTTCAACCCTCTCCCAAGGTCCCCATGCTCCCAATTTACTCAGAAGATCTTGTCTTTTTCTACTTCCCATGCAGATTAGATCTATATTTGTCTCTCTTAGGGTCCTCATTGTTGTCTCGGTTCTCTGCGATTGTGATTCGTGGGCTGGTTCCCTTAGCTTTATGTTGCTGTTGCTCAGTGACACTGTGGGATGTGATGCCTATTTATTTCTGGGCTAATGAGATGGCTGCTGTACCTTCTTTTTATCTGTCACCTGTTTAAATATTAAAGGATGTGCTGACACTTACTTTTGGGCCTGTGAATATAGCAATTATTTTGAAAAAAGAAAAAGTCCTTAGGAGTTGCTTGATCACTAGTAATTAAATGGAACAGATAATTTTAAAATGTAGTTTTTTTTAATATTCCCTTACTTAAAAGTTTAACTTGGATATATTAATTTAACTTATAATAAACTTGTACCAAATCTTAACAATTGTGACACAGGCTAACCTCTTAACTTAGAAAAATTAGTCACTTAATTTGCTAAATTTACCAGGGAAAAATAAGAACACGTAATTTCCTTGATTTATTAAACAATCCTCAAATTATACTGTGTGAAATTAAGTTCTGTGTGAAGTCAAGTAACTCATTCATTTATTTATTCACAGTTCATTTCCTAATAATTTTTGTAGTTTATGAAAATTGGGAAAAACTGAGGATTTTCTTTGGAAATGGCCAAAACTAGGACCAAGGAGGTTGCTCAATGAGGTAAGGGCTTTCCAATCAAGTGTGAAGATCTGAGTTAAGGTACCCAGCACTTAGGAAACAGTGGGTGAGGCAGGATGGGCCCCTAATCACGATGCCAGGAAAGTAGAGATTGGATTAGATTGGCCCATGGACAGCTGGAGAAAACATAAAAATGAAGGATATGAGCTTGAATTCATCTTAGCAACATTTTTGTTGTTTTTTAAATGCTCGATTATACTGTGACAAATTGGAGTTCAATTTCCTTCAGGTGTCTGTATTGCTGTGTGTCCACTCAAAAGCTAATACTTAAGTACTAAAAACATTTCCCTGAAGCTTGATGGCTGGCTTGTCTAGCTGAATCTGTTAGGCTGTTTCAGACAGTAAAAGAGTGATTAAGGAAGACATTCAACACTGACCACTGGTATCTACATTCATGCGTGCAATCAGGTGCACATGTACCTGCATGTACATGATACATATGTACCTACAGACATACCTACATGGAAACTGGTAAAACTGAGGTCTTCTTTTCTGATTTTATTTTACATTTACTGATCTAAATAGTATCCAACTGCAGTTGGTACATGTATGCTATGTAAATTTCAATGATTTCTAAATGAAAATAAAAGGAAAGCACTCTGGGGAAGACTTTCCCTTCTCCATTGAGATACATTTTAGCCTTCCCCGTATCCTCAACACAATCCTACAAAGTGACCCTGGCCATGGTGTGTTTTCTTAGTATATAGATTTTCCAACAGTTCAACAGTGTTAATCTGCGATGCCTGCTAACTGAGTGAATTGAGCAAGATTCTCTGGCAACTGGAACTCAGTAATTTCCACGGTAAGCAAGCTTCTCCCTTCGTTGCTCTTTTCATACGAACATTCAGAAATTACTGCTTTCCCTTAGGCTGTGATCAGGACCAATGACCACTACTCCAGTCCACCTAATGCAAGCCACCCTTGTTTGTGCTCATCACAGCCAACAGAAGCAGTCTTTGGCTGCTATTGCTATGTTCTTTCACAATGCAGAAGTCTGGAATACCCAATTAGTTAATCCAAAATGCAAGCCTTCCCTCCGTTCAGAGAGACATCCTTCTCCCATCAGTATGTCAGCACATCCTGCTCAGAGGGCCTCAATACCGAGTACAAGGATCTATGTTACAATCGGCTGTGCTCAAGTTTATCATACCAGGCTTTCAAGAAAGCATGATTCAAAGTAAGGTGTTTGAATTAGAACTTTTTCTAAGGTATGTTTTCTTCTCTATTCTTTTCAGATTTGTTTATTTGTGTGTGTGTGTGTGTGTGTGTGTGTGTGT